>MCJB01000533.1:0-18453 GCA_002018475.1 Nicotiana obtusifolia | reverse complement strand
ATTAATTATTTACTAGGAATAGGAGTTCATTTAAATTAGCTGATTGTAAATTGATGATAAGCTTAAGGTGCTAAAAAGTATTTTTAAGTGCTGAAATTGATTTTTTGAATAAGCATTTATGTGTGAAACTGATTTATCCTTAAAACAGTTGAACATTAATCCTTAAAATTATGTGTAAATGATTCTCGTGTGTTTATTTGGCAGCTACTAATATTTTACTGCAGTTTGGGAAATAATACTCCTTTGTACTACTAGCACATAGTACTTAAAGAACTTCCTTATTCTTGTGAATGTGATTTAAAAAGTACATTTTTGGGTGTTTTAGAAAATGAATTAGTTGCTGGGAATAAATGGGTATATGTAGAATTGGATGTATTTAAAGGGTTTATATATCGAGAATTAAGGTAGAAGGTTAGTAGGTAGTCGAGTGTGTGTCTTCCCCATACAGGTAGTATTAGTACTTAGCCTTGTATTCGGTTAACTTAACCTTGTATTCGGTTATTGGCAATCTTTATTACTACATGTTTTCTTATTATCTTGCTGTTGATACTGCTTGTTCTCTTATTATTTTTTTGTTATTACTGCTTGTTTTCTTATTATCTTGTTGTTGTATCGCTGGTTGTTATTGCTTTCTTTTTCTTTCCTTGAGCGAGGGCTCTATCAGAAACAACCTCTCTACCCTAAAGGTAGGAGTAAGGTCTGCGTACATACTACCCTCCCCAGACTCTACTCATGAGATTATACTGGGTTTGTTGTTATTGTTGTTATCGCTATACGGTGTCATTTTCCCAATTTTTAAATACCTTGTAAAATTTGGGCTATGCTTTAAGTAACAGTCATAAAAGCGGCTATTTTTGCACTTCTTGCCTTGAGTGAGGTTCTAGCCTTCTAGTGGCTTAAACTTGCAAATAACGAAAAAGGAAATTGTAAATAGTTAAATACAAATACAGTCGAAGATACACAATAGTGAAATGATACTCCCACCAAAATCCATTCACTTGCCTAAGATTTATCCTCAAAACAACACAACCCCAAAACCAGAAGACTTCAATGGCTACCATTCAAAATTCTCAAATCTTCCCACAACAACCAAATCCCACATTCAAAACCCATTTCAGAACTGTTATTACAGTCTGCCAAAAGCAGCAAAAACCCAAAAACAAAAAGCCCTTTGAGGAGAAGAAGTTAGCTTCAGTTGACTATAACAAAGGGACGCACAAAGTTACTGTGAAAATCAATGGATTTCGCAAATCTGATTTGCCTAAATACCAAAAATTACGGGTACAAAGTGATAGATTTCAGAAAGATTGGGCCATTTCTGAAGTTGTGGAGAAGATTATGAAGCTTAGTCCTTGGGATGATGATATTGAAGGTTTGTTGAATTGTTGGGTTGGCCGTTTTGCAAGAAAAAACTTCCCTAATCTTATAAAGGTGATAACTTTTTTGGGTGTTTTCAAATATTAATTATTTACTAGGAATAGGAGTTCATTTAAATTAGCTGATTGTAAATTGATGATAAGCTTAAGGTGCTAAAAAGTATTTTTAAGTGCTGAGATTGATTTTTTGAATAAGCATTTATGTGTGAAACTGATTTATCCTTAAAACAGTTGAACATTAATCCTTAAAATTATGTGTAAATGATTCTCGTGTGTTTATTTGGCAGCTACTAATATTTTACTGCAGTTTGGGAAATAATACTCCTTTGTACTACTAGCACATAGTACTTAAAGAACTTCCTTATTCTTGTGAATGTGATTTAAAAAGTACATTTTTGGGTGTTTTAGAAAATGAATTAGTTGCTGGGAATAAATGGGTATATGTAGAATTGGATGTATTTAAAGGGTTTATATATCGAGAATTAAGGTAGAAGGTTAGTAGGTAGTCGAGTGTGTGTCTTCCCCATACAGGTAGTATTAGTACTTAGCCTTGTATTCGGTTAACTTAACCTTGTATTCGGTTATTGGCAATCTTTATTACTACATGTTTTCTTATTATCTTGCTGTTGATACTGCTTGTTCTCTTATTATTTTTTTGTTATTACTGCTTGTTTTCTTATTATCTTGTTGTTGTATCGCTGGTTGTTATTGCTTTCTTTTTCTTTCCTTGAGCGAGGGCTCTATCAGAAACAACCTCTCTACCCTAAAGGTAGGAGTAAGGTCTGCGTACATACTACCCTCCCCAGACTCTACTCATGAGATTATACTGGGTTTGTTGTTATTGTTGTTATCGCTATACGGTGTCATTTTCCCAATTTTTAAATACCTTGTAAAATTTGGGCTATGCTTTAAGTAACAGTCATAAAAGCGGCTATTTTTGCACTTCTTGCCTTGAGTGAGGTTCTAGCCTTCTAGTGGATTAAACTTGCAAATAACGAAAAAGGAAACTGTAAATAGTTAAATACAAATACAGTCGAAGATACACAATAGTGAAATGATACTCCCACCAAAATCCATTCACTTGCCTAAGATTTATCCTCAAAACAACACAACCCCAAAACCAGAAGACTTCAATGGCTACCATTCAAAATTCTCAAATCTTCCCACAACAACCAAATCCCACATTCAAAACCCATTTCAGAACTGTTATTACAGTCTGCCAAAAGCAGCAAAAACCCCAAAACAACAAACCCTTTGAGGAGAAGAAGTTAGCATCAGTTGACTATTACAAAGGGACACACAAAGTTACTGTGAAAATCAATGGATTTTGCAAATTTGATTTGCCTAAACACCAAAAATTACGGGTTCAAAGTGATAGGTTTCAGAAAGATTGGGCCATTTCTGAAGTTGTGGAGAAGATTATGAAGCTTAATCCTTGGGATGATGATATTGAAGGTTTGTTGAACTGTTGGGTTGGCCGTTTTGCATGAAAAAACTTCCCTATTCTTATAAAGGTGATAACTTTTGTTTAGTAATTTTTTTGGGTGATTTAAAATATAAATTATTTAATAGGAATAAGAGCCCATTTGGATTAGCTGATTGTAAATAGCTGATAAGCTTGAAGTGCTGAAAAACATTTTTAAGTGCTGAAATTGATTTTTGAAATAAGCATTTACGCGGGAAACTGATTTATCCAAAAACAGTAGAACATTAATCCTTAAAATTCTGTGTAGATGATTCTCGTGTATTTATTTTCAGCTACTAATATTTTACTGCAGTTTGGGAAATAATATTCCTTTGTACTAGTAGCACATAGTACTTAAAGAACTTCCTTATTCTTGTGAATGTGATTTAAAAGTACATTTTTGGGTGTTTTAGAAAATGAATTAGTTGCTGGGAATAAATGGATATATGTAGAATTGGATGTATTTAAAGGATTCATATAATCGACTCCAACTAGTTTGGGATTGATATGGATGTAACTTTTAGTTAGACCTTTTAGATATGTACACACATATGTCTAGAGGCGGCTCCTTGATTTGAACTTTATAAATTCAAGTTTGGGATTCTACCACAATTCGTTTGATTTATTTGACTCGGAATCAATTATATGTACTTATTTAGTGAATATTTTAACACATACATGGTCAGAGCCAAAATTACTGGGTACGAATGAACTAGGGCTGTCTAACGGGACTATTCCTTAACCGGTTTAGGGGGAACGGGATGTTAGAGGGGCTGGATTAGCGGGATGAACCCCTAGGCCCGTCCCATCCCATCCCACTAACTAAAGGAACGGGGGGGCCCTTAGTGGGATATTTTAATTTTTTTTATTAATTTAAATATTTAAGCACTAAAAAGTAATAAAAGTTTTTAACTTGGCAACGACTAATTTTTAAAAGTTGGGAACGACTAGCTTTTAAATAAACTTCAATCTTAATAGATTATAAAGAAGCTAAGTAAGAAATTATAAAATATAAAAAGAAAAGACTTGTAACAGAATATTTTAGTAAATATATATTTTCTTAAGTACTTATAAAAAGAAAAGACTTGTAGTTTATTTAATATAATCCCAAGTATGAACTTTGAAGTAACTAAGTAAGATAATTCTTAAAAGTTTCAAGGCTAAAGACTTTCAGTTTATTTAATTGTAATTTGTAATGTGACACACAAATACAAGTCTTTTGAAGAGCACCTAATCTACACATCACCTTCTAGAAAGGGTTATGTTTGAACTAGGTCTGTAAGTAGCTAATTACGAATTATCATTCTAATACCTATACTTTCCTATATAGCTTCTAATTTTCGTATAAAACAAGAAGCTCCTCTAGAATTGGCAATTCTTGAAACTTAGATGACTAGCAAATTTAGAGAGAGAATGATAGAATTAAGAATTGTGGCAAAAATTAAGAAGGATGGATGATATTTATAGTTAAAATTAGGGCCAAAGTGTATACATTAATAAACTTGGGGGTTAAAATATAAGTTTTGGAGAGAGGGGTAGGGGGTCATCTAGCCGTTGCCAATGGCTAGATTTTCAAAAATCAGTCGTTGGCCAACAACTATATATATATTTTTTTTAAAATTCGCATTCAAAATTTTCCGGGATACCTAGCAGGATGGGCCGTTACCAGGCTGGGATACCGGACAAATCACTAGGCTCATCCCATCCCACGTCCCACGTCCCACGTCCCCCTCTAACCCGTCCTCCTACCCCTACCCGGGACCGGGACCAGGCTGGTATCGGGCCGGGCTGGGATGTCCCGTCCCATTAGACAGCCTTAGGATGAACCCATAAGTTACCATTTACATCCGCCCTTGCATAGTGCGCAGGCTAGTGGAGACCACCGGTAAACTCTCAATTTTGTTTGTCCGGATAGTGTTTTACTAAAGTGATAGAATGTTGGAACAACTTAGATGTGTGATAACATCAAAGTTTGAAAATAATATTTAGAAATCTACATGTTAGTTAAAATTTTTTAAATGTTGGCCATGAAGTGATGTAGCCTTAGTGGACAGATTTCTCTGGTGCCTGTACTGGTAGGAGGTAGCAGGTACCTCATGCAATTAGTCGAGGTGCGAGCAAGCTGGCCAGGACACCACGGTTATCTGAAAAACTTTTATACTAAAAGCTATATAAAATATTTAAGAAAATGGTTAAAATTTCAATTAATTGATGTTGGAAAAATTTATTTTTTCTTTGAAAAGTGTCATCTTGTTATATTTAACTTTCCCGGGGTGATGTATTTATTTGGAAGCTGTAGTGTTTTCGTGCTGTTTGCAAAGACTAATACTTGGTTTTGTGTGATGTAGGAAATAACTCAAATGGGTTCAATTGAACATAGCATCCAAGTTTTTAATTGGATGAAAAATCAGAAGAATTATTGTGCTAGAAGTGATATCTACAACATGATGATCAGGTTACACGCTAGACATAATCGGGTTGATCAGGCACGTGGCTTGTTTTTTGAGATGCAAAAGTGGAGGTACTCTTATTCTTTTGTAACCTTCTACCAATTTTTCTTTGTTTTCATGGGTAATCCAAATTTACATGATTAAGACTTTGTCATAAGGTAAATGAAGATTTGTTTGCAAATTTACTTTAATTCTATGATTAAGAAATGTGGCAACTCTATAACAAGAAGCCTGGGTATACGTGATATTGCAAGAGCAGTTAAAGTCTAGTTCATGGTATTGTATAGTTTTTCCAAACAATTCAATTGAACCCCTTTTCCAACACCTGGCTCTGCCTCTGAGCTTGTATATCAGGCTAGCACTCATTGATGCTACTTGAGTTCAACTGCTTGTGTTCTTAGTAAAAGGGATTCTGATCATAAATCCATTAAGAAGATTAAGAACTTATTGGACCTGAGGTCCTTTTTTCCATTTCCTCCCTTTTATTTTGGTTACCTAAACATAAGTTTCTAGGTTTTCCTAAATTTAAGTTGATATAATGCGTGCTGCCAAAATTGGCTAGATTAGTGAAACCAAAAAAGAAATAACAAAAATCATTTTAATTTAGTCAGTATGTAGTCCTTTTCTGACATTTGTTGAGTTCCATATGGTTGTTGCACTCTTATTAATTTGATTTGCACTTCCACTCTATCTATTTAATATTTACAGCAATTTGTACTTGCTAAATCATGTATGTCCGACTCATTGCTTATACTTTTTTTTTTTCTGGTGTTCATGATGCTTGATTTTTGTGGTAGGTGCCAACCTAATGTTGAGACCTACAATGCCCTTATCAGTGCACATGGTAGAGCTGGTCAATGGCGTTGGGCAAAGAATATCATGGAAGACATGCTAAGTGCTGCTGTGTGTATTTACTCCTCTTTATTACGATATCTGTGCATATTGATGTGAGTTTTTCCTTTTATTCTTTTTCAATTTGTTTTAACATCTAGATAATAGTAAAATCTTCTTTTGTTATATTTATTAGTTGCTTTACTAAGGCTAGTCCTGAATCAATGTTCCTTTTCCATGTTCTTTGTCTATAAATATTGTTTCTTAACAGCAACATTTCTAGTCTCAAGAATAATAGTTCTATAAAACCCAAACTGCGCGCCAACTTATGCGGCAAAATCATACTTGTTTTGGCCAATGTCAAATACATGAATTGGCAAGAAGTCATTGCATCTATTTCACTCACCAAGCCTTCACAAGTCCAATATGGTTGGACATTGGTGTATTCTCAGTTATTAGTTGTTGAGGCTTATCTTGTCCAGACTCTCTAGCTTTCCAGTTTTGGCTCGATATCTGGTTTAATACCCTTTTGCGGGGCTTTTTCTCTGATAAGGTGCTGAGAACATTGACACTAAAGCCTGGGGATTAGCTATCGGGGTCTTTCACCATCTAAGCCATAATGTAAACTCAATTTCCCTCTGTGTTATTGAAAATGTACAGATGTCTCAGTTCTGCTGCTTGCTCAATAATTATTTCAACTAGCTTTCTAGGGCCTTAACTGCATCTATGTACCGAATTGATTTTAGCAGTGACCAGTGAGTGTTTAATTGTTTTGCATTTTTAGTTTTGTTTTTTGTACTTTTAGATCTTTTTGTCGTTATGTGCTCATGTTTTTGTGTGAAATATTTATCTGAAGAAATTTGCTTCTGGAATTGGTGCAGATTCCACCAAATCGATCAACATACAACAATTTGATCAATGCATGTGGATCTAGTGGGAATTGGAGAGAGGCTCTTAAAGTTTGCAAAGAAATGACTGAAAACGGAGTTGGACCTGACCTGGTGACTCATAATATTGTCTTATCTGCCTATAAAAATGGGGAACAGTATGTAAAAGCTCTTTCCTATTTTGAACTTATGAAGGGAACTAAAGTCCGTCCTGACACTACGACCCTTAATATTGTGATACACTGTCTTGTAAAGCTTGGGGAATATGAGAAAGCTGTTGAGATATTTAACTCAATGAGAGGGAAAAGAGCTGAATGTAATCCTGACATAGTCACATTTACAACTATCATGCACATGTATTCTGTCTCTGGCCAGATTAAAAACTGCGAGGCTGCTTTTAACACAATGATTGCAGAAGGTCTGAGACCTAATATTGTTTCATATAATACCTTAGTAGGTGCTTATGCTTCACATGGTATGGCTCAGGAAGCTTTGTCAATCATTGATGAGATGAAAAATAATGGCATCCACCCCGATGTTGTGTCTTATACCTCTTTACTCAATGCCTACGGGAGATCAGAACAGCCTGAAAGGGCCATGGAAACATTTGAAAGGATGAAAAGAAACAATTTGAAACCAAATTTGGTTAGTTATAATGTACTAATTGATGCTTATGGATCTAATGGTCTTCTGGACAAGGCTGTCCAAGTGCTGCGTGAAATGGAACATGATGGCTTACAGCCCAATGTTGTTACTATTTCTACCTTATTGGCTGCTAGTAGCCGCTGTAGTCAGAAAGTGAACATTGATTCCATCCTAACGGCTGCGAAAATGCGGGGAATTGAGTTGAATACAGTCGCCTATAACTCCGCTCTTGGGAGTTATCTGAATGTTGGCGAATATGAAAAAGCTTTGGCCCTATTCAGGTCAATGAGGAAAAAGAAAGTTATGCCTGATTCTGTGACATATAATGTGTTGATAAGTGGTTGTTGTAGAATGTCAAATTATTCGGAGGCACTTGAATTTCTTGATGAGATGATAGATCTGAAGATTCCTTTGACAAAGGAGGTGTGTTCCTCTGCAATATGCGCTTATACTAAGCAGGCAAGTACTTCAACACAACTTTTCCTCTTGGGTATAAGGCATAAACTGACCAGGCTCCCCACCTCCTTCTCAGGGTGAATTTACCAAGGCAGAATCCATGTTTTCGATGATGAAAATGGAAGGCTTTCATCCTGATGTCATTGCCTATACAACGATGCTAAATGCATATAGTGTTGGAGGTAGATTGTCCTGTACCTTCCATTCCATAGGGATATGTTGGCTGCACGCATTAACCTGTATAACTCGGAACAATTTTATCTTGCAGAGAACTGGGAGAAAGCTTTTGAAATATTTCAAGAAATGGAATTAAATGATGTTCATCCAGATGCTATTGCTTGTTCAGCTCTCATGAGGTCTTTTAATAGAGGATGCCAGCCTGACAAAGTTTTGCTTGTGGCGGATTTTATGCGAGAGAGAAATATCCCTTTCACCGAGGCTGTTTTATATGAATTGGTCTCAGCCAGCAGCATGTAAGTCCTCATTTGTGATTTTGTACATGTATGTGCCTGCATATGCAGAGGGGCTTGGATATCCTCAGATAGTTAATGTTTGGAATTTGTGCATCTGTATAGTAGTAGTATTTCCTAGGATTCCTGGAAGAAGTTGCTCTTTTTTTGGGCTATATTAAGTGCTTGCGTTGGTAATTATCAAATAATTGATCAAGCATTGCACTTAAAATCATGTAAATTGGAAACATTGGTATATTGTCTGCGAAATAAAGTGAAAACAAGAGATTTTTAATAACTAGTATAGACCATTATAGGAAAAAATCAACAGACCGCATAAACCTCTTTTCTGTTCAGACTGTCGTTCTATTTCATTTGCAGTCTATACTCGTAATTATTGTCCATACATGGTAATGCAACTATTAGGGCTATATTTTAGCATGGCATTATTCGATGATGATAAAGCTTACACTTTTTTGAAGATTACGAGATTGGAGGATGATTACGGACAGTATTACAATAATGGAGACGTTACTCCCTTATGTGTCTGTTGGAACTCTAAACCAGCTTCTGCATAGTATTGGCAAATCTGGAAAGACTGAAACCATGATCAAAGTAAGTGTAAAATTCTCGGTAACTTTATGTTCAGTTTACATGTCGATTCAATTTGGTTACGTCCAGCCTTATCCTTTCTTCAGTAAGATTTTTTTTTTTGCATATATCTGATACGTCTTCCACTTCTCTCATTATGCAGTTTTTCTATAAGGTAGTCACATCAGGCGCAGAAGTTAACTTAGCAACCTATTCAGTTCTGCTGAAAAATCTTTTGGCTGCTGGAAATTGGAGGAAATATGTTGAGGTAGTACCTTTAGAACTTCTGGTTAATATTTTCCTATATCTGTTAAGAAGAACGATCCATTTGCAGTGGTCTTAGATCTTTCTCTGTTCTTTTTTTTTTCCCGGATAATTCATAGTGGCTCTAAATCTTGAAATGCACTAGCACCAATCTTCTGTCAGCACCCCTAATAATACGATGATATGGAATATTATTCATTTAAAGGACAGACTCTACTTCTGGTACTATCATCTTTACTTTTTCAGATGAAAGATTGCCCAAAAAGTTAGACTTGCTATATATTGCTTGAGTAGAGGAAAAGAAAAGAGAAATTGATTGATTCCCAACACAGTTAAACAGGGAAGCCTATGTACTCTGTAAATACTTCTGTTTTCCGCACTCACTGAGTGCTAATTAATAATGATATTACCTTTCCTTTATTTCAAAAGAAAAAGAAAAGAGAAAAACACTGAATTTCCCAGTCCTGAGATAGCGTTTGCAGAGGAATAGAAACACACTTAATATGCAAGAACTGGTCCTGCTGAATTCAAAAGATTTGCCTTGCTATGCTTGCTACCATCCATCTTTTCTCTTGCTCCGCGATTTATCAGCTTGGAAATTGTTGTGCTCCATCTTTTCTAACCTTGATGGGCAAACCAATTCGGTGAACTTTTGATGCAGGTTTTGGAGTGGATGGAGGATGGAGGGATTCAACCAGCAAGTAATATGTATGAGGATATACTCTTCTTTGCTCAACATAGTGCGGGGACTGAAAATGCTGCTGTAATAAAACAACGACTAGGTAAGCTTAGTTTGTAGCACCTTTTAAAATGCACTTCTATTTCAAATAGGATGTCGATATTTTCTTTTCCTTCGACAGGATCCTTGAGAAAGAAATCGGGACATGAAACAGCAAATGAACTGCTTTTGAGATAATTTGTTGCCATCCTACCAACACCTTGAGCTGCTTGGGCAAATTTTAGTCAAGTCAACAACCTACTGCAGTTTCAATCCAAGAGGTGGCTATCCAAGTTAAACTTTGTTCACGAAAAACACAACTTATTCCTTCATTGGATCGTGCAAACAAAAGCTAACCATTTGAGTTTGCTGATTGGTTAATCTGATGGGAAATGGTCATGGCTTTGTAGTCATCTTCATTTCTATTCGTTGCCTTTGAACTCATATGTGCAAGGTCAAAATCTTGTCTCGACGAGTTACAGTGAGATACAACTGGATGAACCAATTTGCGGACCAAGTATTGTAGATGAAGCAGCAAAAACAGCAGCCATCTATCAAGGTTTCCCTTAATTATTCCTGGAAAGAGCTGTAAATTTGCTTGGGCTATTATAAGGTGAATAATTATGTGCGAATTATTATATAGTGCACATAACTGGGGGCGGATTTACAGTCAAATTTATGGTGCACATGAACTCATGGTCTTTTTCCCGGACTATGTATTTTATGTACATATTTTCTAGAAGGGAAAATTACGCGACACATCAAACGTTTACCCTGTATTACCATTCGTAGCTATACTTTCAGTGAATTTACCATTGGTAGCTGTATTTAAACTGATACAGGAGAGTAACAAGCTCTCATTGCTCAGCTGGTCAGAGTGTCTGTTTAGTTAGTAGAGGCCTTGAGTTCGTCTCTCAACAAGAACATTTTATTTTTCTGTATTTCGCCTTAGCTATATTAGTTGTGCAAACGAATACAATCGATACAGGTTGTATCTGCTGTAAATACCCATGTATTTCGCCTTGGTTACAGTTGATACATGTTGTATTGTGTGAACGAATACAATCGATACAGGTTGTATCCTCTGTAAATACCCTTGAATTTCGAGTTGGTTACAGTTGATACATATTGTATTCGTTGCGCGAATGGATACAATTGATACAGGTTGTATTCATTGCGCAAATGAATACAGTTGATACATGTTATATTAGTTGTGCGTTTCAATACAAGTGATACAAGCTAGTAACAATTGAACAGTAGCTACAAATAGTAATTAGGTAAATTATAGTTACTAGGCTCTAAACTATAGTGCTTTATGAAAAGTCCTCTTTGTAGAATTGATATAATATTATTTGCTGGACCCCCTGGTCAAGTAAGACTGGATGGTGCACTTGATTGAATGCTATGTGATCAGTTCCTACTTAATACTTTTCTTTTCCTTTCTCTAGTGGCGTACTCATGTTCTAAAAAATTCTAGATCTGTCTCTGCACGTAATTAATTATATATTTCATCTATTAAAGATTGAGGGGGTCCAATGGGGCCACAGCCATAAGAATAACCTGTAAGTGTTAGGGCATATACTAGCTAGGTCCTTTTGCAATCAAACAAATATAACATAATTTTCCAAAGAAAGCAGATGAAATATTTTTTGATGTGATTGATACCATTCTTTGCATGCAATGATTAACTTCTTGCTTGACGTTTCAACTTATAATGCACTCTGATTATTAAAGCAATGGCTAGTATTTGCTTACATCCAACTTCTCTTCTTTGCAACTCTAAGGCTTTCCTTTCAACAGTCATAATTAAGTAAGTTGGGGTTGACTATACAAATTTTTATTTTCATGTAGCTCAATTTAAATCCGTTTCGATATAATATTATAAAATAATGTAATTTCACTAGCATTGGAAAAACAAGAGAGAAAATGAAAAAATATATATATATATATTTTGTATATATATACGTTATGTATATTATATACAAAAATTATATAAATTTTACACACTTTTTCGGCTATCGAATATATATAATACCTCAAAATAATATTTTGTTTCAACTTATTACTTAATTATGGTATAGTTAGTTTCACAAGCATTAGAAAAATGACATTTTTGTTTCAATTTATTACTTAATTATGGTAGAATAATGCTGTTTAATACAAACACCATTAAGTTTTCCCCTTGTTCTCACTCCTTTGACTCACAATTCGTGATATAAATGCTATAAAAGATTGTACTATAAATCAAATGCCACTAATCAACCGGGGGAACTAAATTTATAGGACTTTTGAACATTTAAAGCACTTTATAAGACAAAAGTGTTAAGATAGGTGTAAAAAGGACACTTTCATTGTTAGTTTTAATGTTTATAACTAGGTTTAAAAAAAAATCCCGAACTTTTACAGTTATAGAAATTAATCCGGTACCTTTTGAAAAATGTTGGGAGGTTCCTCCTGAGCTTGTTGAGAGAAAAATACCTCCACCTTCATGTGAAATTCAACTGGGAAGAAGGAAGACAACGGATTCCAGCAAGTGGGGAAGTAAAAAAAAGAAGCAAAACAGATGCTCCATATGCAAAAGGACTGGCCACAAAAGAACTACTTGCAATAAGTGAACTGAAAGAACAAGCAACTCCACTGTGGCTTAATGACTTTGTTGTTGTACTTGTTTTGGTAATTTGATGTTGATATAACTGGAGAACTAAATGGATCTTTAGATTTATGTTAACAATTATTGTATTTTTCAAACATCATTTAGTAGATGTGTATTATGTACTTGTGTTCTTTTACACCTTCAAGTACCTTAATTTCTTCAAACATCTTGATATATGTTTCAAACATCTTACAGATGTTTCAAATATTTGGTAAGATGTTTGAAGCATCTGACACGGAATTATCCGTAGGTTAATTTACTGACGATCAATTATTAAAGTATTCAATAGGTCAATGTTCGTAAGACTAATGGTTGACTATCAATTACTTGAAGTATTTAATAGGTCAATTAATAAGTTAACATATAATTATCCACTAGATCAATAGATTGCCGATCAATCATTTGAGGTATTTCATTATTTTATGTTTAATTTTTATAAGATCAATAGGTTGACGATCAATTATTTAAGTATTTAATTATTCTATGTTTAATTATTCACAAGATCAATAGGTTGACGATCAATTATTTGAAGTATTAAATAGGTTGATGTTTAATGATAGTTTAATGTTGATGTTGATATTATTATGTCCTTGTGTTTTTTTCCACCTTCAACTACCATCTAATTTCTTCAAACATCTGTATTAGATGTTTCAAACATCATTGGGATGTTTCAAACATCCCAAGGATGTTTCAAACATCTAACACAAATATTTCAAATATTTATCAGGATGTTTGATATCGATTGTCGTTAAATCTACAAGATCAATAGGTTGACGATCAATCATTTGAAGTATTCAATAGGTTGATATTTACTTTTTCATAAGGTCAATGGGTTGATTATTGATTATTAGACTTATTTACTATATCAATTTGATAGGCCTATGTATAATTATCCACAAGATCAATAAGTGGACAAGCAATTATTAGAAATATTAAATAGGTTGATGTTCGCAATGTCAATAGGTTTACGATTCATTGTTTGACGTATTCAATTATTTTATGTTTAATTATCCACAAGATCAATAGGTTGACGATCAATTATTCGAAGTATTAAGTAGGTTGATGAATAATTTCATAAGGTCAATATGTTGACGATCAATGGACTTTGTAGTTACTGGGCTCGGAGCGAGGTCTTGGGAGTTGGAGTAGGTTCGTGTGTCATTTGTGACTTGTATGCAAAATTTGAGGTCAAGAGGACGTGATTTGATAGGTTTCGGCGTCATTTGTAGAAGTTGAAATTCCTTAGTTTCAATAGGCTTGAATTGGGGTGCGATTCGTGTTTTTGATGTTGTTTGATATGATTTGAGGCTCGACTAAGTTCGTATCGTGTTTAAAGACTTGTTGGAGTGTTTGGTTGAGGTCCCGGAGGCCTCGGGTTGGTTTCAGAGGGTTTCTCGTCTATTGCGTCGCCTTTGACCAAATTGACCCAGAAGGGTGTTACTTTCAGGTGGTCGGATGAGTGTGAAGAGAGCTTTCAAAAGCTCAAGATTGCCTTGACCACAACTCCAATTCTAGTTCTACCTTCAGCCTTAGGTTCTTATACAATATATTGTGATGCTTCTCATATTGGTATTGGGTATGTCTTGATGTAGGAGCATAGAGTGAGCTTATGTTTCGCGTCAGTTGAAGCCTCATGAGAAGAACTAGCCCATCCACGATTAGGAGTTGGCTGTCGTCGTTCATGTATTGAAGATTTGGAGGCTTTATCTCTACGGTGTATCTTGTGAGGTATTTGCGGATCATCGGAGTCTTCAGCACTTTTTCAAACAAAATGATCTAAATTTGAGGCAACAGAGATGGTTGGAGCTAATAAAGGACTATGATGTCGCTATTCTGTATCATCCCGGGAAGGCCAATGTGGTGGCCGATGCCTTGATTAGAAAGGCGGTGAGTATGGGTAGCCTTGCATTCATTCCTATTGTTGGTGAGAGACTGCTTGCAGTTTATGTTCAGGCCTTGGCCAACTAGTTCGTGAGATTAGATATTGCGGAGCCCAGCCGGGTTCTAGCTTGTGTGAGTTCTTGGTCTTCCTTATGTGATCGCATCAGAGAGCGCCAGTATGATGATACTCATTTACTTGTTCCTAAGGATACGATTCAACACGATGATGCCAAAGATGTTACTATTGGGGATGACGAGCTGCTGAGGATGCAGGGTCGGATTTATGTGCCCAATGTAGATAGGCTACATGAATTGATTCTTGAGGAGGCCCACAGTTCGTGGTATTTCATTCATCCGAGTGCCACGAAGATGTACCAGGACTTGAGGCAGCATTATTGGTGGAGAAGAACGAAGAAGGATATAGTGGGGTTTATAGCTCGGTGCCTTAACTGTCAGCAGGTGAAGTATGAGCATCAGAGACCGGGCGGATTGCTTCAGAGGCTCGAGATTCCAAAGTGAAGATGGGAGCGTATCACCATGGATTTTATAGTTGGACTTCGAGGAAGTTTAATGCTATTTGGGTGATTGTAGATCGGCTGACCAAGTCCGTGCACTTCATTCCAGTTGGGACTACTTATTCTTCGGAGCGGTTGGCTGAGATTTACATCCGCGAGATTGTTCGCCTTTATGGAGTGCCAGTGTCCATCATTTCAGATAAGGGCACACAATTTACATCGCAGTTTTGAAGGGCAATGCAGCGTGAGTTGAGGACCCAGGTTGAGTTGAGCACAGCATTTCACCCTCAAACGGACGGACAATTTTTATTTTTTAGTATTTAAATTCTACCCTAAAGTTTTTTTTATTTTTCATTTGACCCAGACCACCCCTAATCCTTCTTAATTAGCTAGCCTTATGTTAATAAAAAAGGGTGTCCCAAATACTTACACAACACTTGAGATGTCTTTTTAACACATTTTTCCCTAATCACTATGAGTCGCAGTTTTAGCATTTTTCTATTTGTCGTTGTCTGAAAAATTAAAAAATAAATTGATAAATGCGAACACATTTATAATTTATATAGGGAAAATGCATAAGTACCTCTCTGACCTATAGTCTTTCAAACTACACACTTAAACTTTGTGTGGATCTTATTATCCCCCTGAACTATTTTAAAGTAGAATAAATATCCCCTTGAGAGATGACATGGCACAGAAAGTGTGTTCACTTTCTTAGAGCGTGAGAGAGCATAAAACTGCCGTAGGATTTTATTAAATGTCTAAATATATCTTTTTACTATTGGATACTTTACAATTAGTTATATCTTATTGATAAAATAATCTCTAACACATTTAGTTATTTTCGGCCGCGGTAAGGGATACCCACAAGAACTCCGGCGGACTCATCGCCAGAAAAAATGGAGTCCAGCTCATCATTTTCGTCTTCCTTCACTTTTACTTTTACCTGTACTTCCTCATTTTGTAGCAACAATAAAGACCTAGTAAAAACTACACAACTATTGAATTAATATATGAAGATAATTATGGTTTGACAACTCTAAAACTTGAGATTATCCGGCAATGGTTTTGTCTTCGGCGACGATAACGATTCTAAATTTTTTTATTTTTGTACTATCCTCTGAGGATGAATAGATCTATCTTTTTTTATGTTGTACTCTAATTAATCTAGCATTAATTAGTTAAAATTATATTTATATTAATGTAATAAAGTTCTATAGTTATGGAAGAAAAAGAAGGCGTCGAATGCGATAATAGGTGAAAATAAAAATGGTGGAAGTCAAAATTTTCTTTTGAAGGTGGTAAAGATATTGTGTCTGGTGAAGAAGGTATGATAATGGTGATTTTTGGGATTGCTGATAATGGAGGCGAGAGAAAGAACAGAGAAAGAAAGGAGAAGATTAAAAAAAACTGATTTTTTTTTTTTTTAATTTTAGTAGTCAAAAAATTGAGGCGCGTGTACTTCACCACATAACATAGATGTGGTTGTGACATTTTAAGAGTAAATTTATTCCGTTTTAAAATAGCTTAGGGAGATAATAGGACCCCCGTAAAGTTTAAGTATGTAATTGAAAATTCGACTATAAGTCAAGGGGTAATTATGATTTTTTCATTTTTATATACTAAGCATAATAACAAATTGACTAGATGAAAAACAATTGATTATCAGTTGATGTCTCTTGCTAAGGCTAATACAATCATAAAAATATTTATTTGCAAATTGGTTGGCCATTTGACAAAATACAAAAAAGGGAAAAACAAAAGTAGTTATCCCTTTGGCACGTTCCGAGCTATAACATAGTTTATTATTTCACCGGGTGAAGAGTTTGGAGGATTAATTACATCAATCTTAGCATCCAAAAAAGTACTAAAAGAAGATTATATTATAGGCTCGAACTAATTAAATAATAATTTGCACTTTAGGTCTTACAATATTTTTTTGTAAATGCCAAACTACACTTTCCAAAACCAAAACTCCTAACTCACTCTTCATTCCATTTTTTGTATTACTAGCTCAATAACCTCTTTTTCTAACAATGTGAAAATAGGGGGAAAATGGCTAGTTTAATTTTTTCTTCTAAACCAAAATTATTGTGATAAACTACAAAAAAGACAAAGTTTCACTTGGTCCATTATAGTTGCTAGCATGGATAATATAACGACTCGATCGGTCGTTTTAGAATTAGCATCCCGTTCAATAGCTTAAGGTCCCGAGCAACTTCGTAATGTGTATAATGACCTCTGTGTGTGGTCGAGTCTGATTTTCGGATGATTGGGGATCAATTTGGAAGAAACAATTCTTGTTTTGAAGCTTAAGTGAAAAGAGTTGACCAGAGATTTGACTTTTGTGTAGACGACTCTGGAATGGTATTTTGATGATTGGAATAGCTTCGTTATGTCATTTATAACTTGTGTGCAAAATTTGACGTCATTCCGGATTGATTTGATACGCTTCAGCGCAAATTATAGAATTTTGAAATTTCATAACTCATAATTCAATTCGAGGCGAGATTCGTAGTTTCGGAATTATTTGATGTGATTTGAGGCCTCGACTAAGTTCATATCATGTTTTTGGGAGTTGTTGGTATGATTTGACGGGGTCCCGAGGGGCTTGGGTGTATTTTTGGATCATTTGTTGAGAGACTAGTAAAGTTAAGAAATTTAGAGTGTGACCGTGGTCAATATCGGGTCAAGACAACCTTTTTTTTAGTGTTTTGAGTGCGCGAGCAGGTCCATAGCGTGTTTAATGATTGAAATTCATATATAATTTGTGTCCGGAGGGTTCTAGATGAGTTTCGGGGTGGTTTCAGATCATTTCGGAGAAGTTTGGGTTTGCTGCAATTGCAAACACTCTTCAATCACAATTGCGAACACTGTTCATTCACAATTGTGAACAATTATTTTGGAGTTTACTGTTCATTCACAAATGCGAAGTTTTGTTCGCAAATGTGAACCTGGGCAGAAGACTTAAGGATCGAAATTGGTCATTTTCTTCATTTCGTTTTGGGGTTTGAAGTCTCGGTTTTGGGCGATTTTGGAGGAGTTTTTCACGAGTTGGAACTGGGTAAGTATTCTATGCTCGAGAGTGATTGTATTTTATAATTCTATGGTTATTCTCATCAATTATTAGTAAATCAAATGGAAGAAAATGAGATTTTTGCAAAATCTTTCAGAAAATGAAAAATGAAGATTTGGAGGCGATTCGTTATCGGAATTTGATAAAATTGGTATGGTTGAACTCGTATCGGAATGGGTGTTCGGATTTTGTGGAT
>MCJB01000532.1:0-18454 GCA_002018475.1 Nicotiana obtusifolia | reverse complement strand
CGATCGCTTGGAGTTACTCAGTATATGCTTCGTTGATCATACATACTGACTCAGAATACCATCAAATTGGTTAGGAACATTTAGTATACAATAATCATTGAAGGAGTTTGTTCACACCTAAATATGGGATAAGCAACTAGATCTCGTCAAATTACTCTAACGATCGCTTGGAGTTACTCAGTATATGCTTCGTTGATCATACATACTGACTCAGAATACCATCAAATTGGTTAGGAACATTTAGTATACAATAAGTATCATTGGAGGAGTTTGTTTACACCTAAATATGGGATAAGCAACTAGATCTCGTCAAATTACTCCAACGATCGCTTGGAGTTACTCAGTATATGCTTCGTTGATCATACATACTGACTCAGAATACCATCAAATTGGTTAGGGACATTTAGTATACAATAAGTATCATTGGAAGAGTTTATTTACATCTAAATATGGGATAAGCAACTAGATCTCGTCAAATTACTCCAACGATCGCTTGGAGTTACTCAGTATATGCTTCGTTGATCATACATACTGAAATTACCGTTTAATCCATTAAGGATGTTAGTAGATAAATATATTGATCAATAAATATCATTGAATCTCTTTGTTTAACACTAAATATCATTGGTTACCTCTGTTAATAGCTAAACATATGTGACTTATATCGTAGTTGTTGCAGCAATTTCATGATTCGTTGCAGCGGTTGCATAATATGTTGCAACGAGTACATAATCTGTTGAAGCAATTGCATAACCTGTTGAAGCAGTTTCATAACCTGTTGCAACTAGTACATAATTTGTTGAAGCAATAACATAACCTGTTTCAACATGTACATAATCTGTTGCATCAGGTAACATAGCTGTTGAACAAGTCATATCACTTAAACCAATTTTACTAACAGAAACAACATAAAAATGTCATAAAATCCAATTTCACAAACACAGACAATAGTAATTATTATTACAAGACATTGCAAATTTAACACCCCCTATTCTTCTCGATCCATTCACCATGGCAATCAACCCCTATTGTTATTGAGTCCTCCATTAGTGGTATTCGAGGTACCTGAAGATATTTTGTTTAACAAAAAATTGGTCATGAGAGTACATACCAATCTATAACAAAATGAAACAGCTACAACACTTGTTCCAACATATTATTAACTTGTTGGAACCAGTAGACTAGTTGTTGCAACATGTAATAAAATTATTTCAACAACTCACTAATCTGATGGAATCAACTTTAGTTTTTTTGGGGTAATGCTTCAGACTGTTGAAGATGTCCAACAGATTGTCGAGTTGTTGCAACAAGTGTATTACTTGTTGCAACAAGTGTACTACTTGTTGAAACAACTCACTAATCTGTTGGACATGACTTCAGTTTTTGGGTTCTGTTTCAGACTGTTGAAGATGTCCAACAGATTGTCGAGTTGTTGCAACAAGTGTATTACTTGTTGTAACAAGTGTACTACTTGTTGCAACAACTCACTAATCTGTTGGACATGGCTTCAGTTTTTTGGGTTCTGTTTCAGACAAAAACTGAAGCTAACTCCAACAACTTCATAATCTGTTGTAGAGAAGTTGCAACAACCACATTGCACGTTGCAACAACTACAACAAGTACTGTAAGTTGTTGGAAAATCAGTAGATTTATACTCAGGTGAAAAATCAAAATAAAACAGCATTGTGGTACTTACCAAATGAGCGAAAATCACTCCCAAGTAATTGCCAGTGCTGCACCAACAAAATCCAATCAAAAAATTACAAAATCGGGTGGTCACTTTTTTTTTTTCTTGAGCAATAATGGCGGACGGAGAAGAAGAACAAGAAAAAGAAGAAGAAAGAAAGAAGAACAATGTAATGGGTTATGAAGTAATTCCTACTGCTACACGAATGAAATCCAGTCAATAAAATTACAAAATCAGGTGGTCTTGTTTTTTTCTTTCTTGAGCAAAAACCAGTCAAGAAGAACAAGAACAAGAACAAGAAGAAGAAGAAGAATAAGAAGACGCAGAAGATGAAGAAGAAGAAACGAGTAGCAGAATAAGAAGAAGAAGCAAGAAGAAGCAGCAACAAGAAGAAGAAACGAAGCAAAAAAGAAGAGGCAAAAATGGCGGAAACGGCGCAGGGGCTTTTAATTATATTTGGCGCGTTTTTCCCCCACTAGGGTTTATATGGGTTGGGTCAAAGAGTTAAAAATAAAACTTGAGTTTAAAGTGTAAAAAAATAAAGTTTTGGGTTAAAGTGTTAAAAATATAACTTTGGGGTGAGTCAAACCTTCCCTAATCACTAATCCAAAGTTTATCACCCCTACTCAATTAAAAAAACTAGAGTTACTCCAACTCAATTTTAAAACTCATTTGTCACCTATAATTAAAAGCCCCTAGAAGCTTCCTAGGTAGTTATGAAAGATTCCTTCTGTTAAAATCTCCTAATTACCCTTTAAAACTCTGTTATTTACCTTTTAAATAGCATCAAAAAATCTGAGCTATCTAGCCAACAGGCCCAATACTCTCTTTGAACTTCTATACTAATGGGCCTGCCTGTCAAATAAGACAGGCCCCAAACCAAACAAAAGACTACACATCAACAAATATAGATTCAAACTAAAGTAGCAAATCATACTTAAAGAAAGAGTCAATTAATCTAAAATTTTAGTGACTAATGTAATCCTGTAATTAATCCCTTTATCTAATCATGGAAGTATTATTATTCAACTAGACAAAGCGAATGAAATCCAAAAATGAACTAAAATCGAACAGGGACGTCCAATAATCCAAACCGAATGAAACAAGGAAACAAAGATTACCTATCAATACTGCTTGCTGTTAACCAAAGGGTTCAACCAGTAGCAACCACATCCAAAATTGGGAAACGAGGAACGAAAATCGTATGAATCTGTCTCTTCAAATCGCCAAAAATTTCTGGCCGACGAGTATTCATTCAGATTTTCAGTCCGACAAATACTTCACAGGTCAGAAATCTATGAGGAATTGAAGATTTGAAATAGCAAGACAGCTAGAAGAAAGGATTGGGAATTTTAGCTAGTTAACGACCCTTTGACCGGAATTCGGCCACCGTGAAATAGATCAGAACCAATGCCGAATTACTTCTCTCATCAAGAGTTGTCGATTCATGTAGGTTTCATCACCAAAAAAGGGCTGAATTAGGAGGAAATAAGAAAGGGAAAAAAAAGACTGGATTTTTATCTTTAGATCTTTAATTCGGAAAGAATAAGGGATCTTTTGGAGAAACTAGTGGTGGATTTGGAATGAGGGCGAGGAGTAGGCTGTGGGGTGATGATTTCGGTGAATTTAGGAGTGGCCCGCCACCATGGGGCGATTTTCGAGCGGCGGAAGACGATGGGTCAGGGTGGGGATTTGAGAGAATAAGGGCATTGAGACAGCTAGGTTTTGAGTAATGAGATGAATGTTTGGATTATGAAATTAGGAAGGGGTTCTGGAACAAGTCACCAATCACCAAAAGGAAAAGCAGCAGCCAAACTCAACAGCAATAATCACTGGAAACATCAACCTAATGCAAATGGCCTCCGCAACACAGCATGCAACAACAAGCAAATAGAAACAGCAGTACATATAACTAGGAAAGTTGAATTAGAGACACTCCCCAACCTTTTTGTAAACATGGCAACACTTATGACTAGAACGACTGACCTAGAAGTAGTTCACTTTGTTTTTGTACAGATGAATATCCATCAACTTTACAAGATGGATAATCATTATTTTAAACTAGGTCGGACACAATTAATACCTTTTGTACACTTAGAGAGAAACCTCCTTAACAATTGTCATCGCTCTCGTACCTACGAGTCAAGGTACATGTACTTTTTTGGGGAGGTAAGGTTTATGTCCCCCTCCGATTATGTAAATTTTGCAAATTGACATCAATAAAGGAACCTATTTAATCAAAAAAAAAAAGGAAGGGGTTTGGTCGTTTTAGTCACTGGAGGCGAGGAAACGACGTAGCTTTACTGTCCAGCTATGTCGTTATGGGCAATGATATAGGGGAAGCTGGACCGGGTATTGGACTGGGGCGTATTTGGGGATTGAGCTCGGTGAAATTGGAAAAAACCACGGGCCATCGTAGGTTCTGGCCCAAGGAGACAAAGAATCCAGCAACCTCTTTTCATTCTTTTCTTTTTGTTTAATTTTCAAAATTAGACCATTTACTCTAATTTGAACTAATTTTGCGCAAGTGACTTAATATCTATTCATCTAACAATTGAATACTTACTTAATTAATACTAAAATTAGCAATGAGCTAATTAAAGCTAAAGATGCAAACAATGGAAATGCAATGAATGGAAGGTAAAATATTTTTGATGATTTCTTTTATGTTTTTTCCAAAATATTCCTAAAAAGTGCAACTAAATGCCACAAAAATGCAAACAAACAAACAAACAAAAAAAATAAAAATGATTAAAAACTATACTATTATTATTATTCTTTGAATTTTAGGAGTAATTTACGTTTGGTCAAAAATTACGTGCTTACAGTTGCCCCTCTTTGCTCGGAAACATGAAGAGTTTTCGGGAAAAGATAAAGTGAGCAATTATGAGCAATTTTTGCCCGTTTGACACTCCATGAGAAGTATTTTGTAAATGTTTGATCGAACCTTGCTTCAGAAGTTGCCTACATATCCTTGGCTTTAAAGGAATCAGGTCAGTGTAGTTCTAGAAATTTTGGTAGCTGAGACTACTGAAAAGCTGTGATTTCACTGCTATTGTTGCTGTTTCTGTTTGGTGAACTCCTTATTACACCCAAATCAAAAATTAAAAGAAACTAAACAAGCCTATCAGCTATGAGTTACAAGATTCCTATTTATCAGTCTTTTGAAGTTTGATCTTTAGTCTTGACTGGTCCGTTAGAAAACTCTGATATGAACCTTAATGCTTGCTAGCTGCAGATGCTAGTTCATTCTTCTACGACTTCTTTTGATAAAAACGGGATATTCAATGCTTGTGACTTTATTCATATCTTGAGCAATCCACATTTTTTCATCTGCTTCTGCATTTTGGATTCACTTTTTTTTCTCTTTGATTCTGGATTGAGACTTCTTCTTTTGGTCATCTCGAACCTTATGCCTCGAGGTAAAACCTGCTCGGATACCAAAACAAACAAACGAAATTTTTCTACCACTGTTTTCAATAAGAAAATTTCGTGAGTTATTTGTAACAAAACTCTAAACTACTTCATTATTGAAAGCAAATAAAAGGTCAAAACTGGTGTACACGGAGAAAACATGATCTTTTGGGAATGGTGTACCCTGATTGTCAAAATGGTGCCTCAACTAGGGAATGGAAACCCTATGTTGGAAAACAAGACTAGGGAGTGGAGACCCTATGTTGAAAAAGCGATTAGGGAGTGGAGACCCTATGTCTAAAATAAAATCAACTAGGGGGTGGAGACCTTATGTTGGAAAATCGACTAGGGAGTGGAGACCTATGTCTAAAATAAAATCAACTAGGGAGTGGAGACCCTATGTTGGAAAAGCGAAATCAATTAGGAAGTGGTGACCCTATGTTGGAAAAGCGACTAAGGAGTGGAGACCCTATGTCTAAAAATAAAATCGACTAGGGAGTGGAGACCCTATGTCTAAAATATCATCAACTAGGGAGTGGAGATCCTATGTAGACCCTATGTCTAAAATAACTTCAACTAGGGAGTGGAGACCCTATGTCTAAAATATCATCAAACTAGGGAGTGAAGACCTTATGTTGGAAAAGAGACTAGGGAGTGGAGATCCTATGTCTAAAATATCATCAAATAGGGAGTGGAGACCCTATTTCTAAAATAAAATCAACTAGGGAGTGGAAACCCTATGTTGGTAAAGAGACTAGGGAATGGAGACCCTACGTCTAAAATATCATCAACTAGGGAGTGGAGACCCTATGTTGGAAAAGAGACTACGGGGTGGAGACCCTATGTCTAAAATAAAATCAACTAGGGAGTGGAGACCCTATGTCTAAAATAAAATCAACTAGGAGTGGAGACCCTATGTTGGAAAAGCAACTAGGGAGTGGAGACCTTATCTCTAAAAATAAAATCAACTAGGGAGTGGAGACCTTATCTCTAAAAATAAAATCAACTAGGGAGTGGAGACCCTATGTTGGAAAATGCAGCTAGGGATTGGAGACCCTATACTACCATGATTTTGAAACTTTCTTTTCTTTTTTTTCGTTTTCATTTCATTTTTTTAATATAAAATGCGGGAAAGGATTTGGAGAAGACTTCCCTTTTGGAGTTGTTGTGTTGCAGAGCTGTTTCTAGCCCCCACGTAGTTTCCTTTCGGTTGCACCTGCTTCTTGCAAGGTTGCTTTTGGATTGCACCTGTTTTCCATTTTTCAAACAAAGAACAATTTGTCAGTTTGAAGCGGTGGTTGGTTTTGCGGCCTTGAATGTTTTAGTCACTTGATCTCGGCCCAACTTTTTTTTTTTGATGAGACTTTCAATTGCAATTGGTTGTTTGCTGAATACCGATTACACTTCTGGCCTCGGAGAACCTTTGGCTTTTCCAAACTTTACCTTGACGGTTGGTCGCGTGGGACTTAACCTTTTTCAACTTTATTTTGCCTTTGCAGGGCTTTCACTTCTGGCTACTTTCTCTCAATTTTAATTTTAGAGCATTGGGGAATCTTTGGTTCTTCAAACTTTGCCAAAACGGTTAGCCATTTGAGACTTAATCTTTTCAGTTTTATTTTGCCCTTGTAGGCACTTTCAATTTGATTTCCTCCTTTCTAGAGTTTTTTATCTCGAAGCATTGGCCGTCACAGCCAGTAGGGGTCAACTTGATGCCCCTGCTTAGGCTGGGTGCCTCTTGAATATTACCTTGTATCAAACAGAAGCCTTGTAAATCAATCTTGCCATCCTTTCTTCATCTTAGTTTTGGAACAGAGTTAGAATGAAAGGGATTCAATGAAAAACAAATAATGGAATGGACAAAGAATTTAGGCAAGAGGTATCCCTTTCGGGGAAAGGAAAGAAGGACTTATCTGGAGTACCTGCGGATTTCAATGAACATGACATGCCTTTTGGACTGGATGCCTGATCTATGTAAACCGTCCGACTCTCGGAAATTCATCACCACTTTTGCCTCGAAACTGAAAAATCTTGCTTAGGACTGTGTGGGTGCCCAATGGCTATGAAGATCCTCTTTTGATCAGTAGTGCCCTTTGCGGGTTTTTACCAGCTGACTTCTCTCATTTCTCTTCTCACCATCGCCTAATAGTGCCCTTTGCGGGCTTTCACTAACAAGACTCTCTCATTTTCATTTTCTTTGCTCACCATCGCCCTATGGTGCCCATGAGGGTTTTCATCAATAAGACTCTCTCATTTTATTTCTCGTATTTTGGTTGCATCAGATCCAAGTGACTGTATCCTCCAATTCTTTGAACATTCTCATTGATTGATTGGAAGGACTTGAAAAGGATTTGGATTGAATTACAAATTTGGAACCTTTCAGGCGAAATCATCGCCGAACCATTGTAACATCTCCTTAGTTTCATATTTTGGGGGAATGTGGATTTTTATTTTGGTGTGACTGAACCCCAGAGAGAGGCTGCCTACGTATCCTTTCGGAATCAAGTCGAACGTAGTTCCAGTAACTTTGCTTTTTCTTTTGTCTTTCTTTTCCTTTTTTTTTCATTTTCATTTTTTTTTTTCATAATAACTTCTAGGTTCCAAAGAGGGTAATCAAAGAAAGAGAACTGGCTCAACGGGCTTGCAAAGGGTTGATAATGTTTGGGTAGCGAGAAAGAAAGCCTTCGTCATCTCAATCAGAGCATGTTAAAGTTCTGAAAAGGGGTCAAACATAATACATTTTGACCGCGTCTGCATTGACAGCTGTCTCGGGGTCATTTCCCCCAATGTCTCCCACATACAGCGCTCCCTTCGGTAACACTCTTCTTATAATGTCTGGACCTTTCCAATTTGGAGCAAATTTTCCTTTGGCTTCTTCATGTTGCGGGAGAATACGTCTCAGAACGTGCTGCCCCACTTTGAATTTTCTAGGCCGCACTTTCTTGTTGTAGGCACGGGCCATTCTTTGTTGGTACAACTGCCCGTGGCAAACTACGGTCATCCGCTTTTCATCAATCATGGTCAATTGTTCCAACCGGGTTTTGACCCATTCCTCTTCCTCGATCTCAGCTTCTATAATGATCCGAAGAGAGGGAATCTCAACTTCTGCATGTATTATAGCTTCAGTGCCATAAACCAATAAGTAGGGCATGGCCTCAACTGATGTGCGCACGGTTGTGCGATACCCCAATAGTGCAAAGGGCAACTTTTCACGCTATTGTCTGGAACCCTGAATCATTTTCCTGAGGATCTTCTTGATGTTCTTGTTCGCCACTTCAACAGCTCCATTAGCTTTGGGCCGATAAGGGGTAGAATTACAAGGCGTAATTTTAAATTGTTTGCATACCTCCCTCATCAAGTAGCTATTCAGATTTGCGGCATTGTCTGTAATGATAGTTTTAGGAATACCAAAATGACAAATAATGTCGGAATGCATGAAGTCCACCACTTCTTTCTTGGTGACGACTTTGAAAGTGACTGCTTCGACCCATTTTGTGAAATAATCAATGGCAACCAAGATGAATCTGTGCCCATTTGAAGCTTTCGGCTCGGTTGGCACAATAACATCCATGCCCCAGGCAACAAACGGCCAAGGCGCTGATATAGGATGCAACTCTGAAGGTAGTGCATAAATCAGGTCATCGTGTATCTGGCACTAATGGCATTTCCGAACGAAACTGAAACAATCTTTTTCCATGGTCATCCAGTAATAACCTGCCCGGAGGAATTTCTTTGCAAGGACATACCTGTTCATGTGAGGCCCACATATTCTAGAATGCACTTCGTTCATGATCTTTTCATCTTTGCGGGAATATATGCACCTCAACAGATTCATATCTGGAGTTCTTTTGTATAGGACCTCGCCACTCAAAAGAAACTGCTTGCAAGCCTTCTGATAGTTCTCTTTTGATATCCACTGGCCTGCTCGGAATATGCTTTTGTTTTCAAAAACCTTTTGATATCATGGTACCATGGCTGAACATATGGCTCCATTTCAATTGCATTACAATAACCATGCCTTTCTTGGACTTGGATTTCCTGTGGGTTAATATGAAAATTACCCGGGTATGGCAGCATTGAGTCCAAAGTAGCTAGTGCATTCGCTAGCTCATTGTGGAATCGAGGAATATACCTGAACTCGACGGACTTGAACCGTTTGCTAAGATCTTCCACATGTTGTCTGTATGGGATGAGTTTGAGGTCTCGAGTTTCCCATTCACCTTGGGCTTGCCGAATGATCAAATCAGAATCTCCCATGATTAACAATTCCTCTACATCCAGATCAACTGCCATGTTCATGCCCATGATGCAGGCTTCATACTCGGCGGTGTTGTTTGCACAAAAGAACCGAAGCGGGGTTGTTGCCCGATAATGCTTCCCTGTCGGTGAAATCAGAATTGCTCCGATCCCGACACCTTTTGCATTTACAGCTCCATCAAAGAATATTTTCCAAGCATTGGTTTCCTCAGGAATTACTTCAATTGAGTTTACTTCCTCGTCTAGAAAATAAGTTCTTAGGGGTTAGTATTCATCATCGACCGGGTTCTCAGCTAGATGATCCGCCAAGGCTTGGGCTTTCATTGCCGTGTGAGTGACATAGACAATGTCAAATTCTGTGAGCAGGATTTGCTATTTTTCCAACCTTCCTGTAGGCATCAGCTTCTGGAATATATATTTCAAAGGATCCATCCTGGTTATGAGATATGTGGTGTAAGCCAGTAGATAATGTCTGAGCTTCTGGGCGACCCAAGTTAGGGCGTAGCAAGTTCTTTCTAATAAAGTGTATTTGGCTTCATAACTGGTGAACTTCTTGCTCATGTAATATATGGGTTGCTCTCTCTTCCCGGTCACGTCATGTTTCCCCAGGATACAGCCAAGAGAATTTTCCAGGATCGTCAAGTACAAGAACAAAGGTCTTCCTGGCTCGGGTGGAACTAGAACTGGTGGGTTTGACAGATATTCTTTAATTTTATCAAAAGCTTCTTGACACTCATCTGTCCATTCGATCGCCGCATCTTTCTTTAACAGTTTGAATATGGGCTCACAAGTGGTAGTGAACTGACCAATGAATCTACTGATGTAATTCAATCTCCCTAGCAGACTCATGACCTCTTTCTTGCTCTTTGGAGGTGGAAAATCCTAATTAGACTTTATCTTTGTTGGATCTAACTCGATACCCCTCCGTCTGACTATAAACCCCAGAAGCTTTCCAGATGGAACTCCAAACGCACATTTAGTTGGGTTCAACTTCAAGTCATACCTGTGCAGACGCTCAAAGAATATCCTCAGATCTTGCACATGGCCTTCTTGCGTTCGGGATTTAATGATCACATCATCCACATACACCTCAATTTCCTGGTGCATCATGTCATGGAAGATAGCAGTCATAGCTTTCATGTAGGTTGCCCCAGCGTTTTTCAGACCAAATGGCATGACCTTGTAACAGTAAGTGCCCTAAGGTGTGGTGAAAACCGTCATTTCTGCATCTTCCTCATCCATCAGAACCTGGTGATACTCAATATAACAATCCATGAAAGACTGTATCTCATGGTTGTCAACAAGGATGTGAATATTCGGCAGTGGAAAGTTGTCCTCGGGACTTGCTTTGTTCAAATCCCGGTCATCAACACACACTCGGGTTTTCCCATCTTTCTTCGGTACTGAAACCACATTAGCCAACCATGTGGTGTATCGGACCACTTGAATTACACCAGCTTTCAGTTGTTTGGTGACTTCTTCCTTGATCTTATCACTGATGTCCGTTTTGAACTTTCTTTGCTTCTGTTGAACGGGTGGATAACCAGGATACGTAGGCAACTTATGTACCACCAAATCAACGCTCAACCCTGGCATATCATCAGAGGACCATGCAAACACGTCTTTGAATTCAAACAAAAGTTGGATCAATGCATCTCTAGTTCTTTCATCAGCGTGGATGCTTATCATGGTTTCTCGGATCTCTTCTGGACTGCCCAAGTTAACTGGCTTGGTTTCATTTAAGTTCTGCTTAGGCTTATTCTCAAATTGCTCCAATTCTCGATTTATTTTCCTAAAATCCTCATCTTCATCATATTCTGGTTCATGATTCATTATTTCACAGTTAGACATCATTTTAGGATCTGGGCATGAAGTCTGCAAGCATGTCATGTTATTTAAGTCCGCATTATTAGAACTGAAAAGGTAAAGATAAGAAAAATAGCAAAATCAGAACAAAAGGAAAGAGACATATTTAAATGAATGACTACTGATTCCATCTCATTGAATTGAAGATATGAGGGTTTACATCAAAATCAAAAGATAATACAGTAAAAACATTCGAGTTACACCCTGAAATAACTCATAATGTAGAAGAGATAGCAAGATTGGACTACCGGGACTCCCGTCTGACAGGGAATGTGGTAGCTTTCCAATTTTGGAGTTTGGCATTTGGTCCCATATACTGCACCTCGGCATCGCTCGTGCCTTCCCCCGGCTGGACCATGTGAGACTCATATAGCATTTGTTTCAAGGATTCGTAACTATCATCAGTTTCTTCGGCCGTGAAGGCCTCTTCTTATTCTTCCATATACTTTGGTTTGACAAATGATTGGGCGAGACGTGGAATGGGCTGGGAAAAGAGCCACTCTTTTTCTTTGCGCTTATCATCCCATTTTCTGTCGGCCTCTGTATCTCGGAAACCCATACCGAAAAACTTCTCATTGGCGGTTGAAGCAATAAGCTTAGTGATGCCCTGTAGAGACACCCCGAGCCCCTTTCCGGGCTTGTATCCATGTCTAATCATCTGAGTGGCGACCATGACTGAAGCTTTAGACAAGCAAGGTTGAGTTAATGGGGCCCCTTCTTCTCATTGGTCGGAGACCAACAATTTCGAAAGCTTGGTATATAATATGTTCGCTGCCTTCCCTAGCTTCAAGACACAGGACTGAAGGGTCCCTGTAGATGGACTGCTCTTCCTCTCCATGGACAACAATTTCTTGATTATCATTTTCGAATTTGACCATTTGGTCGAGAGTGGAGGGAACAACTCCTGCAGCATGAATCCACAGTCTTCCCAAGAGGAAATTGTATGAGGTGTCCATGTCCAAAACCTAGAAAGTCACCTTGAAGTCCATGGGGCCAATAGTCAAAATCAGATTAATTTCTCGCTTGACCCCATTGAAGGCCCGCACGCAGGCGTTTTTAGCTCGGATTCTTTGCTTTCTAATCTCCATTCTCTTGAGTGTGAGAGAGGGCAAATATCGACCTCGGAACCACCATTTAGCATCACTCTCTTCACATAATAGCCCTCACATTTGACAGTCAAGTGGAGGGCTTTGTTGTGGGCGGCTCCCTCTGGGGGAAAATCATCGCAGCTGAAGGAAATCCTATTGACCTCAAAGAATCTTTCTGCCATTCTCTCCAATTGTTCAACAGAAGTATCAATCAGGACATATGCTTCATTTAGTGTTATCAAGAGCACTTTCTGGTGTTCATCCGAACTCAGTAGCAGAGATAAGAGTGACACTTGGGAAGGAGACTTCCGGAGTTGGTCAACTATTGCATATTTTGAAGTTTTCATCTTCCTGAAGAACTCTTCTGCTTCCTCTTTGCTGACAGGCTTCTTGGATGGCCACCGTTTATCCCTGTTCAATTTGGACTTCTTTGCTCTTCTGGGCTATGGTATTTCCCAGACTGATTCATATCATTCACCTCTCTCATGACCTCTTTCCTTTTGTAGGTAACCAAGGTTCTATTGTAGTTCTAGGGAACTGCGGTGGGATCTTTCATAGGACTCTGTGGTGCGCGGTTGATAACCACGGGTTCAGTCAGCCTTGGTGAAATTACCGGCCCCCCGCCACATAATTCCCTTTTGGCACATACAATCTTGGCACATTCAGCGTAACCTTCCTTTCCTCGAATTTCTTGGGAGTTTTCAGGATGACCTGTTCTTTTCTCGGGGCCTTAGGAACATAGAGCCTTATTCTTAGCAAGTGCTGCCCCAGTCTTTGTTTCAACAACTCGAGGAACCGGAGTGACTTTCTTCTCGCTTTTAGCTTGTTTCACCACCGCTTTGGGTCTTGCCTCTAAATTGATGATGGCAATGATGGCTTTCTAATGCTAGATCAAACTCCTCGTCATCACAAATCATTCCAATGAACGGCCCATTATCGTGAGCTGATAACGGATTGTTAGTCACATTAGGGATCTCTTCGTCCCTTAGCACATTTCTTTTTTCTTCTATCAAGCTTTTAACCGCCCTTTTGAGGGTCCAACAATCTTCTGTATCATGGCCTTCTACCCTTGAATGGTAAGCACATCTGGTTCCGGCACTGTATGAGGGGGACCCGGGATTCTGGCGGTTGGGAGGCACAGTTTGTAGTAGACCCAGTTGGATTAAATTTTGAAGCAAACTGGAATAAGATTCACCAATAAGGGTGAAATTGGTTTTACTGGGAGGCTCACGAGAGTGTGGATTATGTTGGTGTGTGTTTTGTGGTGGATGAGGATTAAACTGAGCTGGGTAGGGATGGTTATTTCTGAGAGGTGGAGCTGGGGATTGGTTGTAATGTTGCTGTGGCCGTGCGTAAGGTTGGGCATTCATCACCGCATAGTGAGGCGGTGCCACGGCATGGGCTGCATCTTGGTGTGGATAATAATGTTGTGGGGTTCTGGGCAGCGTGTAAGAGCGGTCAAATGATCGACGAGGCCCTCTTGATCTTGAAGCTATCATGGCTCCCTCCTCCCTCTTTTTAAGATTGGCCAAACCCCCTGAACCGTTCTGGATGGCTTGGGAGGTGGCTTTCAAGGCAGCTTGACTCAATATTCGGCCATTTTTCAGACCGTTCTCTATCATTTCCTCATTTTTTATTGCCTCAGCAAACGGTTTGCCTATAACGGACATCATATTCTAAAACTAATCAGCCTCTTAGGCCTGCAAGAAGACTGTAACCATTTTTGTATCGTCCATGGGCAGTTTTACTCTGGCGGCCTGCTCGTACCATTTGGTAGCATTCGCGGAAACTCTCCGCGGCTTTCTTCTTCAAGTTAGATAGGGAGTTTCTGTCTGGAGCTATGTGGACGTTGTATTGGAATTGTCTGACAAAATCTCGGGCTAGATCATCTCATATGTTCCAGTGGGAGATTTCCTGATCCATATACCATTCCGAGGAGATTCCTGTCAGGATTTCTCCAAAATAAGCCATCAACAACTCTTCTTTCCCACCAGCACTTCGTAGCTGATTGCAGTATCTTTTTAGATGAGTAATTGGATCTCCGTGCCCATCATACTTTTCGAACTTTGGCATTTTGAAGCCGGAAGGTAGATGAACACTTGGGAACATGCACAAGTCTGAATAGGAAACACTTTTGTGGCCACTCAAGCCTTGCATGTTTTTTAAGCTTTGCTCCAAGCTTCTCATTTTTCGAGCCATTTCTTGCTGCTCGGGGTTCCTTACTGCTCTTTCTTGTTCAATTGGGGACTCATTTTGTGGTTGTTGAGCATATGAGTCTGGACTAACATGAGTTATGTCCGGCTGAAATTGTGGGCCCTAGAAGGTGAATGTTGAAGGCTCAAAGCATGGCTTGGGCACGGTTGGCTGTGCCATGGTGAAGACTGGTGGTGCAGGAACAACATTGACGGTGCCTGGGGGCAAGCCACATAAGGCATACCGGTGAAGGATGATGTAGAAGGGTATCCAAATGGGAGAAATGCGTTCGTCATGGGGATGTTGGTGGTTCCAACTGTCCTTGGGACCAGCTCGGGGAACCCGGGAATAGCGCTTGGCGATTCCCTATCGTTGGACCAGGCGTCACATTTCCAACATGCAGAGACGCAACATCTTATTTTCTTCGGTAGTCGCCGTCTCGGGTTGTGAAATAGCCAGCTCAGGGCTATCCTCAGTGTTAATGATACAGAGATTGCTTTCTGAAGCCATTGAGATCTTTCCTTTGGATCTTGTAAAATAGGGGTGAGAAGCCAGATTACCGGAAAAAAGCAACCATCTAATAAGACCTTGCTTAGCACAGACAACACCCTTGTCAGTTTGAGACATTTAACAAATAGGGAATCACACTTGCGGATGCAATGCACCTAAATAGTTAAATGCTTCCAAAATAACTTTATCACGACTGCGTGTTTCATCCTAGCTTTCACTATCTCTTTTATTCTGTAGCGCTTTTCTTTTATTCATCCACTTCATATCTTGATTTCTTTTTCTTTCTCTTTTTGTGATTTTTCGCTCTTTAATTTTTATCGCACTTCTTTTTTCTTTTCAAAATTTCTCTCTTTTGTTGATTTTCTCTTAGATTAATTAGGGCTATGATCGCATCCGATGGGGATTGCCTATGTATCATGACGCCGCATGAATTAGACCATCAAGTAGTTCAGGAGAATAAATGCGAAATGAAAGAAAAGAAATTTTTTGGGTTTTTTCAAAATCCCATTAATAAAAATATTTTTGGTTTTTTCTATTACAAGGACTCGGAGGTACTGATGACAAAAAAAGAAGGAAACGCACATACTCAAAACAAAACAACAAACAGACTCGACATGGACGAAAGGAGAAACAAACTTGAGAAAAGTAAAATACAGATATAAAAAGCCGAAAAATCAAGAATACATAAGAGCCTCAAATTCTATTCCAGGGGCCCGCGGGACATCAATCGATCTTGATGCGGGCCTGCGTGCAATCTCTTCCTGGAGGAACTCTAGATCGGCCATCACCTAGCAAACAAAGGACAACACTAAGGCAAAAAACATGGATCTGGTCATACCCTCACATTCATGGCATTTCATTGCAGCGTAATCGGCTATTTCTTTGATTCTAATTCTAATGACACCCTTTTCTTGGAGCAAGCGTCCAATTTGCTGTGCATGGGCTTCCAGCACTTGCACGACTGTGTTGTTTCGATCTTACAACTTCTACACGCTCTCTTCTAATTGGTAAATCAGTGCATAACAATGTTCTCTTTCTGTTTTGAAGTCCTTTGTCTGCTGAACCATTTTATTTTCGAGGGTAGCCAGCTTTTCCCTTAAAATTGTGACTCCTCTATGATATCTTGTTTTAATTGGCGGGCTGACCTTGCCTGTTCTTCTGCACCTTTTGCCAACTTTGCTCGAGCTTTTTCCAAGTTTTCCTCGACCCTTGTCAGATTAGCCGCGTAATCATGCACTTTTCGCCTCAAATTGCTTGTAATTCTTTCATCCCTCTCACTTCTTACTGGCGTTTCGACTGATATTTTCATTTTCCGGATCTGAGCTCGAAGGGCTTCATTTTCCCGGGCCAACCTTTTCTTTTCTCCTTTATCCTCAGCAGCTTGCAACCCACTATCAAATTTGATGGTTCTGACTTGATCTTCTAGTTTGCTTATGGTGGTCTGGTATTCCTTCTCTTTGGCTAACCAAACCCACTGTTCTTACGCTGCATCGATAAATTCTTGGATATGAGGCCTTTTAGTTGGTCTTTCAGATTCGTCATTTGTTGTGACTCTCTTTCCACACCAAGCAACAAAACCAGGTAAGACCTCGCCCTTGGACAAATCACGTACTCGGGTGTTTGCCCTCAAATACTGGCATTCGATCCAAATTCGGCGAACCACTTCTTTAGGAAATAGGGCATCATACCAGATTTCAACCACATGAGTACTAAGATCTTCATCTCTGGGAACTGTTTGGCATCTTCCAAGTTGTCTCCAAACCCGGTACAAGGCATAAGGTTGGATGCTTTGGAGGCCCATTAGAAGGAAGTAAGGACCAGTGGCGGGCATATAAATAATCTCATCAACAGGGAGCCAACCTAATGTCCACTCTATCTGATCCGCGGTTATATAGTGAAGGCGGGTGATCCAATCTTTGACCCCTTCTGGCATTTCAAATCTTGTCACTCGTGTACCAAATTCTTCAATGCATTTTTTCCCTGTAGAACTGTAATTCATGTATCGGGAACGGTGACAAAGGTGCTCGATCATCCACATTTGTAAAAACAGATTGCACCTCTCGAAAAACCTGACTCTAGCCTTATAAGATGTGAGGGCTCGGAATATATCTGATACGATCATGGGTGCGAGGGTACTCTTGGCCTGATTAGTCAAAACATGGACAACTTCGGCTACACGCAAATCAATGTGCCTATCATACCTTGGAAACACCAAAGGCCTAAAAATGCCACCATGAAGGAAAAATATCTATGCGTCTCCCACTTTGACCGGTTTCCTTTATTGTAGAGTCCATTTTTTGGGTCTTCGAATCCTCTTAAGTGCCCGTACCACTGGTATAGAAAGTGAAAAGTGCAAGCTCCACCTGCTAGGTCTTCTATCTTGATCTGTCTGCTTATTTTCAGTAAGTCTAGAAACTTGTGGGGAGTAACGATCCTTGGAGATACCAGGTGTGTTATAACCCATATTTGTACGTGTTAGATTACACCGTAAGATAGTCTACCTTGGTTCGAGAAGGGAATTACCTTTGAGACAATAAGAGTTTAGTCCTATTGGTCCTAAACGATGCAAAGGTGTATAAGGGCGGTTAACAAGTATTAGAGGATAAACGAGTTAAGGATGTTGTAACTCGCGTTTTTGGGAAAATCGAGAGGTGTTTAACATTACCAAGATGTCATGTTTTAAGGTATTTGAATGATATGATATCCGTTTCATAAGTCTTGAAATCAAACGAGTTATGAAACAAAAGTCGACAAAAGTTGTCGCAACTTAGGTTCACAATTTTACTTAAACGTCAGGTCAAATGTTTCTGCGATTTTCTCCCAATTTACAAGGAATTACGAGGTGATATACCTACCAAATTAAAGGTCTATGAGTCTAGTTTCCAATGCTTCAAACCGTTTGTCAATACGATCTCGGAGTATTGATATAATTGTATTTCCGTAGAACTGCGCAGGCTGGTAGGTGACAAGTAGGTGCATCACCTACTTGCCAAAATTTAGGGCAAAAATTTAAAAAGCCCAAAGTCGGTTAAGAGAGGGCTTCTAAAAGCTTCTAAAGCCAGATAATTCACTATTATTTCACAGCCTCAAAAATGAAAAGAACCCCTGCAACCCCTCCCAAACAAACCCTAATCGATTTTTCCCTCTTTCAAGTTCTAGTTGAAGGTAAACCCTAGAGTTTGAGGAACCAAAGCAAGGGCTGAGTTATCTAACAAGCAAGGTGAGTTTACTGCTCTATTTTATGCATGTTTTCTACTGTTAAGTCTTGGTAAGTCGTTCTATGTGTGTAAGAACTCACGGGACGGTGATCGGAAGCCGTGAGTTCGAGTTATTCACTTGTAGCTGACTGTTTTGTAAACTGTTTTGTGTTGCTGCAAAGCTGCGTGTTATACTACTGATTTGTGGAGTTTTGGATGAGGAAGGGTGTGGAGAAACACCATAT
>MCJB01000531.1:0-22794 GCA_002018475.1 Nicotiana obtusifolia | reverse complement strand
GTGAACCTCTGGTCCAAGGAACAATTACTGCATTATGCCTCTTACAGTACTTTTGACTCATGTATGCACTCCAGAGGCTTGGTTTAGTTATGAAATTCCACCAGATTTTGCAAAATAAAGCCTTTGACATGTCATGCAGGGATCTGAAGCCAGCACCTCCTTCTTCGTAGGGTAGACAGAGGTTATTCCATGAGGACCAGTGTCTACTTTTCTCTCCTACGGTGTTGCTCCAGAAAAATTGTGCAAAGAGTTTATGGAGGAGGTTAATAACTTGTTTTGGTGGATTGACTGCAGAGAGTAGGTGAATAGGCATGCTTTGGAGAACATGTTTGATGAGGATGGCTCTTCCTCCAATTGAGAGTAACTTTCCTTTCCAAGAGTGTAGTCTATCCTGAACTTTGCTTATTATCTGCTGATAATAAGCAATTCTTTTCCTGGAATAGAATATTGGGCAACCTAGATATGTGAAAGGGAAGTCATGCTTGCCAATGCCTGTGATTCTTTCCACTTTGGTGATAACTCGTCTTTTGGTGGTATGGTGTAGATAGATTGCAGATTTGGATTTGTTAATGAGTTGGCCAGATGCCGCTTCATAAGCATTTAGAACCTCCATTATCAGCGTAAGGGATGTAGCATCGGAGGATGAGAAGATGATCATATCATCGGCATAAGCCAGATGGTTGATCTTTGGACTCCTTCTGGGCATTCCAAAACCTTTGAAGTGAGGGATGTAGTGCAGGGAGTTTAGGTCTATATGAATGGTTGGTGATGCCTTTTGGTCTCTCCAACGCACCTAGTACGTTCATGCAATTAATGAATCATGTGCTTAAACCGTTTCTTAATAAGTTTGTGGTTGTCTACTTTGATGATATCCTGATTTATAGTAGATGTTTAGATGACCATGTTGATCACCTAAGGCAAGTGTTTGAAGTATTAAGAGCTGAAAAGTTATATATTAATTACAAGAAGTATGCCTTTTGTGTAGAGGAAGTTGTATTTCTTGGATTTGTTGTAAGTGTTAATGGTGTTGAAGTAGATGCATCTAAGGTAGAAGCTATTAGGGACTGGCCTACTCCTACTACTGTTTCACATGTTAGAAGTTTCCATGGACTAGCTAGTTTTTACAGACGCTTTGTTAAAGACTTTAGCACCATCGCAGCACCGCTCACAGAGTTGGTGAAAAAAGACACGCCTTTTGTGTGGGGGGAGCCGCAAGAGGGTGCCTTCCAAGAGTTGAAACGTAGGCTTAGTTCTCCCCCATTGTTACAATTACCTGATTTTAGTAAGGCGTTTGAAATTGAGTGTGACGCCTCAGGGGTGGGAATTGGAGGTGTTCTTATGCAAGATGGGAAGCCTATTGCCTATTTTAGTGAGAAGTTAAAGGGGGCTGCCTTGAATTACTCTACGTACGACAAAGAGTTGTATGCCCTCGTAAGAGCTTTAGCTCATTGGCAACATTACCTATGGCCTAAGGAATTCGTAATTAGGAGTGATCACGAGTCCCTCAAACATCTTAGGGGTCAAGATAAGCTAAATAAACGACATGCCAAGTGGGTAGAGTTCATTGAGAGTTTCCTTTACGTGATATATTACAAGAAGGCAAAGGAGAATGTAGTAGCTGACGCACTATCTAGGAAGTTTGCTTTGGCTATCACGTTAGCGTCTAGGTTGATGGGTTTTGAGAGTATTAAGTCTATGTATGAGCATGACCATAAATTTAAGAGTGTGTATGATGCCATTACTAGTGGGCAGCGGATTGAGAAGTATCAGTGGCATGATGGGTACCTTTTTAAGAAGGGGAGAGTTTGTATACCCGAGTCCTCGTGGCGAGAGTTGTTGGTGCGTGAGGCGCATTGTGGGGGCTTGATGGGACACTTTGGGGTAGACAAGACTTTAGCTATATTAGGGGAACAGTTCCATTGGCCTAAGATGAGGCGAGATGTGGAGAGAATATGTGGAGCGTGTTTTGAGTGTAAAAGAGCTAAGTCTAGGTCTATTAATCATGGTTTGTATACTCCCTTACCCGTTCCTACTAGTCCTTAGGTAGATATCTCGATGGATTTTGTGATGGGGCTGCCGCGATCTAGGGGAGGTCATGATAGCATTTATGTGGTTGTTGATAGGTTTTGTAAGATGGCTCATTTCATTCCTTGTAAAAAATGTGATGATGCACAAAATGTTGCTTCTTTGTTCATTTCTAATGTATTAAAGTTGCATGGTTTGCCTCGAACTATTGTTAGTGATAGGGATGCTAAATTTTTGAGTCACTTTTGGAAGTGTTTGTGGGGTGCTCTTGGCACCAAACTGTTGTTTTCTACATCATATCATCCACAGACTGATGGTCAAACTGAGGTTGTTAATCGCACCTTGGGAGCTCTTCTTCTAGCTTTGACCAAAGGGAAGTCCGGCACTTGGGCTGACCGATTACCTATTATGGAGTTTGCATATAATAGAACTGTTCATCGCATGACTAGCATTACTCCATTTGAATGTATTTATGGTTTTAATCCTTTGATACCACTTGATCTTGTTCCTTTGCCGAGAAATGCAGTTATTAGCGTTGACGGAGAAAACCGGGCAGCTGCGTTGCTCGAATTGCATGCTAAGGTGAGGAAAACTTTGGAGGATGCTTATGAAAAGGTAGCGGTCAAGAAGAATAAAGGAAGGAAAATGCTTGACTTAAAGAAAGGTGACTGGGTTTGGGTGCACTTCCGAAAGGAAAGATTTTCGAACCATAGGAAAGGGAAGTTAGCTCCGCGGGGAGATGGACCATTTCAAATGTCGCAGAATATCAATAACAACTCTTATGTTATGGACTTGTCTAGTAGCATTGCTTTCGGACACGACGGTGCTTTGATTTCGAAGACGAAATCCTCTCAAGAGGGGGAGAATGATGCAAATAAATTTGATCAAGTGTTATCAATGCCATCTATGAACAAGACAAGAAAAGGCGTTGGTTAGCCTTGGAGAAGATCCAAGCGTCCATAAATCTTGCTATGGACGAATCTTGTGTTGAAGATGTACATTTGTGTTTATGTTGTATTATTATGTAGTTATTGAAGACATTAATTCTTACTTGTTTGGTCCTGCGTGACTATTCTTTAAATTAGCCAAATTGTGGCCTTTTTGTTAATTAGTTGTTTCCTAGTTGATTTAGGTTAACTAGTTATTCTTTTCCTAGTTGATTTAGGTAAAGGCTCATTCTATATAAGCCTAAACACTTCATTATTTTGATACCTTTTAACATTATTATCAATCAAAAACCGGCAGCACATTGCTCCCAAAATCGTGTGAATTAACTTGTCCAATTTTGGTGTGATTCAAAATTGAACTTGTTCCTTTGTTTGATCGAACAGTTTGCAAGACCATTGTTGTCTTGAGGGTTGTTCGTATAGTATAGGTACTCCGTGACTTCATCAAGAAGGTAAGTAGACTAGTTCCTACTTGTTGTCTTGATAGTTCATTGAGCGTCTTACTTCTATCTTTTGTTTTCTTATTTCCGCTTTTTATATTGCATCAAACATCACGACAACACAACATATCAACTCGTACAACAAGTGCCCATAGGCCATTACCTCTAGAAAGATCCAACAATATCAATATTTCCACAACAAATAGTCTGCGGCACAAACACTATGTGTATAGAATCTCAATAACAACAAATGAACGGGAAAGTAACTCAACCAGGAACAACACCCCCATTAAACACAACTTCAATTAAAATAGATTAATAACTTTCAATAACCTCAATTCTAATTAAATGTTCAAGGATAAACTCGATAGTGAAAGTATTTCCATGAAGTCACAAACATGACCTTCTAGTATATGAATTAGGCTAACAATGAAAGAGAGATGGCACGAACTAGTACTATGTCTAAATTCATGTGAATAACTAGGAAACAAAAAAGGATATCATGTAATATAATTTCAACTAAGAGTAACTCAACAATAAAAGAGATCACGTAATGATAAAAGTGGTAACAACTTCAAATAAAGCATGTGATAGTAGACATGACGAATAAAAGATATAATATGTGATAACAATCCCAAATAAATACATGAAAGAAGCCTAAGGGTCTAAACCGGTCGATTACCACAAATAAGCCCGAGTACGTACTCGTCACCTCGCGTACACGTCTTTCGCATAACACAACTAGCACAAACGACTCAAATCTTTACGGCAGTTTCCCCTACACAAGATGAGGCAAGATACTTACCTCAAAGAAGCTAAATCGATACTCTAAAATGACCTTCTCATGTGAAACAACCTTCGGACGACTCAAGTCGAGCAAAAATAACTTAATACATTAATGCAAACCATCAGAAATAATTTCGGATAATAAAGCTTCGATCTTTAATGAAAATAAAAAAATCTATCGAAAAGTCAACCTCGGGGCCGCACCTCGAAACCGGACAAAATTCACGAAAATCAGAACACTCATTCCGATATGAGTCCAACCATACCAAAATTATCCCATTCTGACATCAAATCGTCCTTCAAATCATCATTTTACACTTTAAAACGTTTATACAAAAATTCTCATTTTCTCTCATTCAAATCACTAATTTAATGTTAAAAACAAAAATGGAATCATGAAATATAATCAATTCCGGATAAGGAACACTTACCCCAATCCAAGTCATGATGAACCCCTCCAACATCGCCCAAAACTGAGGTCTACAACTCAAGATATGATAAAAATGGCCAAACCCTCGAAATTTAAACATTCTGCCAAAGATTCCGCTTTTGCAGACCAAGGAAAGCACCTGCGAGCCCGCATTTGCGAGCAATGGCTCACATTTTCAAAAACAGCTTACCAGACAAAGATTCGCATCTGCGGAAAGGTAGTCGCACCTGCGACAGTGCAGAAGCACAACAATAACTACAGAAGCGGCCTTCCTCCCACCTGCGATGCATAGCATGCAAATGCGATGATCACACCTGTGATACTCATAGAAGAGAAACTCCCGCCCAGGCCACAACATCGCAGAAGCGGCACAAAATAGGAGAAGCGGTCCCGCACCTGCGCTCCAAAATGTGCAGATGCGACACACCAGAGGCATACCTGCCCAAAGACATGGAAACAATCCAAGACTCGTTCGAAACACACCCGGGCCCTCCGGGGCCCCGTCCAGTCATACCAACAAGATCCATGATTGAACACGGACCTGCTCGAGGCCTCAAATCACATCAAACAACATCAAAACTACGAATCGCACCTCAAATCAAACTTAATGAACTTATGAGCATTCAACTTCCACAACTCTCACCGAATCATATCAAATCAATCCGGAATAACCTCAAATTTTGCATGCAAGTCTTAAATGACATAACGGAGCTATTCCAACTCTTGAAATCGCAATCAGAGTCTGATATTATAAAGTCAACTCCCCGGTCAAACCTGTCAACCTTACAAACCTTTAACTTTTCAATTTTTGCCAAAATGCATTGAATCAACCTATGGACCTCCAAATCCGGGCATACACGTAAGTCCAAAATCACCAAACGAAGGTATTAGAATAATCAAAACACCATTCCAGATTCGTCTACACAAAATCTAAACTCCGGTAAATATTTTTTACTTAAGATTCTAAAGCAAGAATTATTCTTCCAAACCAATCTCGAATCATCCGAAAACCGAACTTGACCACACATGCAAGTCATAATACATGACACGAAGCTGCTCGAAACCTTGAGCTACCGAACGAGATGCTAATTCTCCAAATAACCGGTCGGGTCGTTATAGTTATTGTTTGGAACTCAATCACTTAGATCCTATATCTTAAGAAAATAGTAGGTTCATGGTTTAAACCTATGAAGTTCCTTGGCATAGACACATTCCCTTAATAGCCTAAGTCTTAACTTCTAGCATTTACACAAGTTAACAGTTCCAATTGAAACCTCTAAAGGATATCAACAGAGATGTGGGTTAACCACTTTAATTGAATTCTTTAAATGGTGTTGACAGAGATACCACTAACAATTACAATCATAACGTCTAAAGAGTATTAACAGAATTAGAGATTAACAACTACAGTTAGAACTTTTTAAAGGTATTAACAAAGTCACAGATTCGTAACTTCAATCAAAACTTCTAAGGGGGTTAACAGGATTGCAGACTAACGAACTTCCGTTAGAACATCCAAAGATATTAACAGAGATACAAACTAACAACTACAATTAGGACTTCTAAAGGTATTAACAAGGTCACAGATTCTCAACCTAGATTAAAACCTCTAAGAGAGTTGTCGCACCCCATTTTCTCACGAAAGTGGGCTTCGACGTGTGACAACTCTTATAAGTGGGTGTTAAAAAAGAAGAGTCGCCGCCTAATAATTTTTAAGGTGTGTTAGGGCACCTATTTGCAAATAACTCGATTTGACTAGTCTACATCACCAAACTCGGGTAAGGGCTCAATTACCTCGAAGAGAAGGTGTTAGGCACTCTTCGAGGTCCACAACGGTGGGTCCGGCCGAAGTTTATGCTATGTGGATTTTTGAGTTATAATAAAGCTAAGTGGTCATAAAATAGATATGGAAGTTTGAAGGTTTATTGTAACAAATGTAAAGAAAACAGTATATGATTTGAACAAAATCAGTACAATCTTTAGAGGTTATAGGGACACAATTGCATTGGTCTATATTTAATGATTAAGTGTGAATAGCAAGCACATAAAAGGACAAAGGGTCCTAAGTTTTTTAGCCTAAAAGATCACCTCGTGCAACATAAATAATAGTTCGCAACTCCCTTACCATAGGGTTTGCTCATATTATTCATCAGGCACAGAGTATCATCTCCGGCTACCCGATTACTATGTTATAGTTGCTACTTAAAGGCCCTTTATTTCAATTGTAGGTCGCATCTTATGCGTGTACTACCCGTCCCGTGCCTATGGTCCAGGAGACTTCGGACCTACTATTTAGGTGGTTCTAGACTTTATTTAGGTTTCTCAAAATGATAAAAACTAAACACACATTCAAAACATATAGGATTGAACATAATAGCAATGAGCAGCTCATGTTAACCTCCACACATAGCAACAAAGGCAAGCAACCAGATTTCAGGTTATGCAGTAAACAGTTTCAGAATTAAGACGTATTTGAGTCGTTAAGTTCTATAAACATTGCTTCTATGTGATTCTGATTTTCAACAGTGTACAAGCAGCGTTACAACTTTAGGCTAACACAATTGTAGACCAAAAGTATTACAATCCTATAGGCAGCATATCTAAATGTTCATGCAGTGAGGTAATAAGATTGTTCGAAAGCCCAAGATTAACAACATTGATCTTATAAATATGCTGTCTAAGATGAGTAATAGCATCCTATAGATAGGATTTCTAACGGTTGACGATTGGAGCTGGTTTTACAACACTCTATCCTTATAGGCATATTTTCTAGGCGGGCAGTGTAAAAGTAACAGAAAACAGTCGATTAATGATTCAACCCTATAGTTGTGGTATCTAGATGAGTATCCATATGAGTAGGTCTTTATTATTTAACACGATCCTACAAGCATGATATCTAACACAGGGCAATAGATTAAGTTGAGCAAATAACCAATGATGTTCGAATTCTATAGACATACTATCTAATAGCGTATAGAAATGGAGCATGTGAACAAGCGAAGCACTTAGATTCTTATAGGTTATTTTCTATTAGTGTAATAGAACATGTCGAACGAGTGAAGTGCTTGGGTTCCTATAGGCATGCTTTCTATCAGTATACAGAAATAGAGCATGTAAAACAAGATAGCAAACAAAACATTTAGACCCTATAGGCATGTTTTCTACCCCTTCATGCGATAATAAAGTATACTTGTTTTACCCCAATTTCATTTACACCCCAATTTTTTATTTACGAAATTATACAGGCCCAGATAATGGGTACAAGTACAAATACTACATAAAGGAACAACTGCAGGCCTAGGAACAAGCCCAAACAAAAGTAACCCAGCAATGGCTGGGCCTTCAACAGCCTCACTTTCACACAACAAGCAGACCCAAATCTTAGGCTTAGCCAAATCCATATCTAACAACATTTTACAACTTATGCCAGGATTAACCATGCAAGTGGAAACTACTCAAGGAATTAATCGAACATCCTTTCGCGCTTAATTCTTAAAGTTATATCTACCAGCAGTTCTAACCAAAACACACAGACAAGATCACATGAAATAATGACAAGTTTACTGGGCAAGTTCATGCTGATATTCTCAGAAACAAAATTAGAGTGACAGGATTAACCATCCTAGGCTAATGAATTGATCTAACAAGAGTTTCAAAAGTAAAATGATCCAGAGTTAGCTTAAGAGAAACTTAAATAAGAGAATTAAAACATGAAAATCTGGTATAGTAGTAGACCAGAACAAGCGGGATTTAATATAATATCTAACATGAGAGTCTATCGAAAGTAATATAGCAAAACTTGCTCATTAGAAAATATTTAATTAAACATGAGACCATATTAACATGTTGAGTGTCAGTCAATACCAAAAGCACTTATAGAAAACCAGTAACATATCAATCAGGTCAGACAAGCATCAAACTTTATAGTAGTTGGCCACACATTGGAGAAAAGCTAGTTATGGGATTTACCCTAAGGGTATCATATAATACCGAAGAACACCGGATTGCTAAGGTCAAAAAGCATACACTAGAACTCAAATAAGATGGAACCATGTCCTAGTTAACAGTCCAACCTCAGAAACCTAGCCGGTTGGGTATGAATGACTCAACAAGGTCTAGAACACATGAGTTGATTATCATAACAATCTACAACAAAGCAAAAATATAAAGCTAGTTATGGAGATTTACCCTAAGGGTATCAAATAATACCGAAGAACACCATATTTCTAAGGTCAAAAAGCATACACTATAACTCAAATAACATGGAACCATGCCCTAGTTAACAGTACAACCTTAGAAACCTAGCTAGTTGGATATGAATGACTCAACAAGATCTAGAACACATGAGTTGATTATCATAATAATCCACAACAAAGCAAAAAGATAAACTCAGGGCAATTATCAGGTATTAGCATAGACATAGCTGGCTAAATAGGTTTAAGAAAACTAGGAACCGTTTGTGCTAAACGCATATGATAAGCATACACCATAATTATAACATAGGCAAATTCAAATGCTGAGAGTACAGACTCACAAGAGCACTTAAGAGCAAACAAGGGCTACAACAAGATGGAATAGTAGGACATTGATTCATATAAGTTTCAGTGTCACAAAGCATAAATATGAATGAAAGAGAATGAAATCTCTAAGGCAAAAATATATCAAACATGCAAAATAAGAAGAACAACTTCAGCAGTACTCCAGTCGTCAATAACACAAAGAGCAAGAGAATCCCAATATCCCAGTGCGTCAGAGTTCCCAAGGGTTTCAAGTGAACCCCGGGCAATGCTCACACTGAGAAAAGAACACAATCAAACTCTAATGTCCTTGGCTTTCAGCCGTCCAAGGTCTCAAGTTTTAGAACGATATAATAAGTGAGAGTGAGAGAGAGTATTTGTAGTGATTAAGATCTGCTTTAGGGGGGATTGGAGAAGGGTTTATATGGTAGTCGATTAAGCATACAAACATGGAAAATAATCAATCAAACACAAAAAAGGAAAGAATATATCTCATGCAAGCCCGAGTCAATAAAGTATATGCAAATCTCAAACCCTAGTTAGAGTCGTATTTAGGGTCAACCATCCCTAATCATGAAGAAATCAACAGGGATTTGCCATAAGCAAGAGGATATTCCCTCTTTTTGAGTGTATTAAGCCAAGATTGCATCCAAATCCATAGGGTCAAAGTTGTATCTGCCCGATTCAAGAGAATCTCTGTGCCTTAGATGGAATGGTAACGAAAGTTACCATACATGAGAAAGAAGAACAAATAAGGTAAGTAAAATCCGCGTATGAATGCGTACAAGGAAAGGGCGAAGGAGAATGCTCCGAGGCGGCTAGGGTTTCTTCTTAGGGGAGAAGAGAGGGTGTGAGGGCGGATGTAAAGAGATGAGTGAGGCTTAGGATTTAGGGGGAGGGTAATTAAAAATGAGGGATTGATCGTGGGCTATTGATCTCTTAAGATCAACGTCCAGGATTTTAAAGAAGACGGGGCAAGTCGTTGTAAGTGGATTCTAACCGGGTTGGTCACATGGGTCATTTGGTTTGGGCTATGGTTATTGGGCCAAGGGTATTGGGGTGTCTTGGCTGCTTATTTGATCCGAAGAAATGGCCTGCATTGGGCCAGCTTTAGAAATAAAGAAATTAAGGAAAAAATAAATTAACAAAATAGCTAAATAATTATTAAAAAAATATTATTTAAGAAAATAAGTATTTTAAAATGAAAGCTGAAGGTTGTAAACATGTAAAAAGTTATTTTAACTCGAAATAAAATGATAAATAATTGCAAAGTGTAGGCTATTATTGCAAAAATGTGTAATTAGTATAAAAAATGTAAATGTAGTTATAAAAAATAAAGTAAAATACTATAAAACATACATGTGGGTGTAAATGACAAATTTGGATGATTAAGTCATCCCAAAATAATTTTAATGGATAAGTAATAAATATTTGAACAACATAAATGCAAGAAAAAATTAATTTTAAAGCCTTAAAAATTATGAAAAATTACTGAAAGTCCTTGTATGACTCTTGTAAATTAGTGATGATATATAAATGATATTTTGAACATATGTAGGATATTTATAAAATATGAGAGAAGAATTGGGTATTAACTGTTGCCCCTCTTTACCCGGGGACGATGAAAGAGATGTCGGGTAAAGAAAATGATGATCAATTTTGTCCGATATTAGTGGGGATGATGTGTTTTTAATAAAATAAGGGCCGAAACCTGGTTCTTGAGTTGCCTACATATCTATGGCATCACGGGAATCAGGCCGTGTGTTGTTCTGGATCCATCGACGAACGAGACCTATGGAGTTGTTATAAGAGTGGTCGCTTCTTTCAAAAAAGGATCTCTTGGATAGGATAGCTTCGTGAATAACAGATAATATTGGATGGAGCTACGAATGCGAATTTGAACGTTACGGATGAATAATGCAAGTGCTTGAGCGGTTACGGGATAAAGGGTAATCAACTGTTGATCATCGGTTATGTTCGAGATGATCGAAAGATGTGAACGTTGTGAATGGAAACCAGAGCGAGAAATTGCTCCTGTTTGTAGAACAGTTACCTGCAAAACTTAAAACACGATACATGCGAATATACGGGGTTATTGAGTAAATTTAAACATGATGCAAATTCCCTTTGAACCATGAAGTTGTCTTTGGACGATAAGAATGATGTCCTTAGACCATGACGTCTTGGGCCATGAAGCGTATGATGAGGGATTCGTAGGCCATGAAATGGTGTCCCCAGGCCATGAGGATGGTGCCTCTAGACTATGACGTCTTTGAATAATGATATGCAATTTGAGATATCCTCCGGCCATGGTATGACGTCTTTGGGCTATGAGGATGATGCCTTCAGACAATGACACCTTCGGATAGTTTGGCAGTGTTTTGGCCCATGAAATGCATAGATGCAGCGATGTTGATCGTTCGACAGAGGAAATAGGAAATTCTTAGCAACGTACGAGAATGAAGAGAAATCGTGCTTAACCTTGTGTGAGATGAGGGTAGTATTTAGCCATATGCAGATAATGAGGGCAATGATTAACCCTATGCGAATGGAGGTAGTGTTTAGCCTTATGCAATGACGGAGGCAATGCTTAACCTCATGCAAAGAATGGAGAGAATGCTTAGTCTCATACAAGGGAAAGCAGCACTTAGCCTTATGCAATAACAGAGGCAGTGCTTAACCTCAGGAAATGTAGCGGAGGTAGTGTTTAGTCTTCATGCAAGGGAAGGCACTGCTTAGCCTTATAGAATAATGGAGGCAGTGCTTAGCCTCAAGTAGTGTAGCAGAGACAGTGCTTAGTCTCATGTAAGGAGGCAGTGCTTAGCCTTATGCAATAATGGAGACAGTGTTCAGCCTTATGCAAATAATGGAGACAAGCTTATTCTCATGAAAGGAAATTTAATGCTCAACCTTGATGATGGAGGAAATGCTTAGCCTCATGCAATGTAATGGAGGCAGTGCTTAGTCTCATTCTAGGAAAGGCAATGCTTTGCCTTATGCAATGGTGAGCGTAGTGTTTAGCACTATGCAAGGAATGGAAAGACAATGCCTAGTCTCATGCAAGGAAAGGCAATGCTTAGCCTTATGCAATGATGAGGACAGTGTAGCCCTATGCGGGAATCGCAATGATTAAATGTGAGAGAAAAAATTGATCCTAAGCTTGACGCGTTTGTGCTTGGTGACTTATGTTAGTGTGAAGATAGTGATCTTATTCTATGTATATATATTTGCAGACGTGCTTGCTACGTCCATTATGCCTGCATCCAAAGAAAAATCGTGAGTTGTGGGGGAAAGGTTGGTTCGTGCCTTTGATTCTTCATCTCGCCTTTGCTCCTTGTCTTCTTAACATTTTCAAGTCACCCTGGGTATCATCTGGCTGTTACAGAAAATGAAATTTTTGAAAACATGCATTTGTGACAGATTATTTATTTAAAAATACTGTTGTTCAAAATATGTGATAATGCATAAAACAAATAAATTTCGAATCGGAGACTATGACGCACTTTGAGACATTGCAACCTTCTCAACTCAAAATTTTGAGGAACTTTCTCAAAACACTACCCCAGTTTATATGCCTACTTCTATCAATACTCTTCTTGGTGATCCTTGACATAATGAGATCTGACAAACTTGAAATCTTACCCTAGTTTCTAACCATAGAGGGGAAGGAAGATTTTATTATGATGTGACCGAACCCACAGGGCTGCCTACGTATCCCCTCTTAAACGAGAATCAGGTCAAGCGTAGTTCAGGTTACATCATATACAAAGTGAAACATAATCATAAACATAATATCTCTTGACTACTTCTGAGTTGATTGGTTTTGGCCATATCTCTCCATCCGTCTCTGCAAGTATAAGTGCTCCTCCTGTCAGTAGTCGGTGAACCATGTAAGGGCCTTGCCAGTTGGGTGAGAATTTCCCTTTTGCTTCATCCTGATACTGGAAGATCTATTTGAGCACCAATTGCCCCGGTGTGAAATGCCTTGATCTAATCTTTTTGTTGAAATCCCTTACCATTCTATTCTGGTAGAGTTGACCGTGACACACTACGGTCATTCTCTTACCATCAATGAGAGCCAGCTGTTCATGCCAGCTCCGTATCCATTCCGCGTCGCTGAGCTCGGCATATTGTATGATTCTTAAGGAGGCAATCTCCTCTTCGGCGGGAATAACAGCTTCAGTGCCATAGACCAGTAGATAGGGAGTTTCCCCAGTTGACGTACGAATTGTGGTGCGGTACCTGAGCAAAGAAAATGGTAGTTTCTCGTGCCATTGCTTGTAGTTGTCCACCGTTTTCCTCAACATCTTCTTGATGTTCTTGTTGGCGGGTTCTATGGCTCCATTCATTTGCAGCCTATATGTTGTAGAATTTTGATGCTTGATCTTGAATATTTCACACATAGCTTTATCATATCACTGTTGAGATTGGCGGTATTGCCAGTAATGATTGACTCAGGTACTCCAAATCAACAAACAATACGATCCTAGACAAAATCCGCTACGCCCTTTTTTGTCACAGCCTTATAGGAAGCGGCTTCAACCCATTTTGTGAAGTAGTCTATAGCCACCAAAATGAACCTGTGTCCATTTGAAACAGCGAGTTCAATTGGTCCGATGACATACATGCCCCAAGCATAGAAAGGCCAGGTTGAAATCGTTGCATTAAGTTCGTTGGGTGGCACTCGTATCATATCAGCATGTATCTGGCATTGGTGACACATTTGAACATATTTGATTCAGTCTGTCTACATGGTCATCTAGAAATGCCCTGCTCTTAATATCTTCTTGGCCAAAATGAAACCATTCATGTGAAGTCCGCAAGTTCCGGCATGTATTTCTTCGAGCAATCTAGATGCCTCCTTGGCATCGACAGATCACAACAATCCCAAATCAGGAGTCCTTCTATACAGAATTCCTCCACTTTGAAAGAAATGGTTGGCCAATCTTCGAAGCTTGTGCTTTTGAGCGTGTGTAGCATTCTCTGGGTATTCTCCTTTCTCCAAGTACTCCTTGATATCGTGGAACCATGGTTTTCTGTCAGACTCTTCTTCAACATGAGCACAATAAGCTGGCTTCTTACAATTTTCTATTGGGATAGAATCGATGAAATTCTTGTCTAGATGTTGTATCTTGGAAGACAAGGTGGCTAATGCATCTACGAACACATTCGGAATCCTTGGAACATGTCTGAATTCTATCTTTATGAACCTCTTGATCAACTCTTGTACACAACGCAAGTATGGAAATATTTTAGTGTTCTTGGTAGCCCATTCTCCTAGTACTGGTGTACCAATAGATCAGAATCTCCGATTACCAACAACTCCTGAACGTCGATGGCCAACCTGAGTCCCAAGATGCAGGCCTCATATTCCGCCATATTATTAGTGCACGGTAACCTAAGCTTTGCGGATACCGGATAATGTTGACCGGTTTCTACTAATAAAACAACTCTGACCACTCCCTTGAAATTTGTTGCCCCATCGAATAACACTCTCCAACCATCATATGTTTCGGCTATGGTCATTATTCTCTATTTACGGGGTTCTCCGCCAAGTGATCGGCCAGTGCATGCTCTTTTACTACCTTGTGAGTCACATAAATGATGTTGAACTTACTTAGCAATATCTTTCACTTTGCTAACTTTCCTGCAGGCATGGGTTTCTGAAAGATGTACTTCAGCGGGTCTATCCTTGATATAAAGTAGGTAGTGTACGCACAGAAATAAAGTCTCAATTTCTAGGTTATCCATGTCAAAGCATGGCATATGTGCTCCAGCAAAGAATACCTGGCCTCGTAAGGTGTGAACTTCTTACTCAAATAGTATATCACCTACTCTTTCCACCCAGTTTCATCATGTTGCCCCGGAACGCAGCTAAAGGCTCTGTCCAATCACGGACAGATACAACAGTAGAGGTCTTCCTGCTTATAGCAAGACCAACACGGGCGGTTTAGATAATTATTTCTTGATTTTGTGGAAGGCTTTCTGGCATTCTTCGGTCCAATTTGTCGCAGCATCATTCCTTAGCATCTTGAAGATAGGATCACATATCATTGTTGATTGTGCTATAAAATGGCTGATATAATTGAGGTGTCCTAGAACACTCATCACGTTCTTGTTCTTTAGCGGTGGCAAGTCCTGAATATCTTTGATTTTTGACGGGTCTAGCTCAATACCATGGCGGCTGATGATGAAACCCAACAACTTTGCAGCAAGGACTCTGAAGGCATATTTTGCGGGGTTCAACTTCAAATTGTATTCTCGAAGTAGGTCAAAAAACTTCTTCAAGTCTGCTATGTGGTATGAATTCCTTTTGGATTTGATGATAACATCATCCACGTACACCTCTATTTCCTTGTGTATCATGTCGGAGAAAAGAGTTGCCATGGCCCTCAGGTAGGTGCCCCAGCATTCTTCAAACCAAATGGCATCATTTTGTACCAGTATATCCCCCATGGTGTGATAAAGGCTATTTTTTCGGCGTCCTCCTCATCCATCCAATTCTGGTGATATCCTGTGAAGCAATGCATAAAGGATTGAATTTCATGCTTAGCGCAGTTGTTGATCAGTATGTGTATGTTGGGCAATGGGAAATCATCCTTAGGACTTGCTTTGTTTAAGTCTCGAAAGTCAACACACACTCTGACTTTCCCATCTTTCTTTGGAACCGGCATAATGTTGGCTAACCAGGCGGAGTATTCGATCACTTGAAGAATCTGGGATTTGATTGGCTTGGTAACCTCCTCTTTTATCTTCAGACTTATAACTGGCTTGAATTTTTTGAGCTTCTGCTTTACCGGCGGACACATAGGGTTGGTGGGTAGCTTGTGAGCTATTATGGATGTGCTTAACCCAGTCATGTTGTTGTAGGACCATGCGAAAATATCCTTATATTCCCTTAGAAACCTGATATACTGTTCCTTTTCTGATGATAATAGATGAATGCCTATGCGAGTTTCTTTGACTGTTTCAGAATCCCCTAAGTTAACTGCCTCAATTTCCTCCTAGTTGGACTTTGGTTTGTTCTCAAAATTCTCTACTTATTTGATAATTTTCTCAGGTATTATATCATTTTCCAAATCTTCCAAATCACTATCCTTATGCTGCATTGTCTCATTACATGTCATAGTCGTAGGTTCATCAGGATATGTAATAATTACACAGAAAAGAATGTAGAAAGATAATAATAGATACGAAAAGCAATAATCCATTAATAAAGATTAAAACGTTCAACAAGTACGACTCGATGACTCGAGTAATTATTTCAAAACAAAATACTGAAAATGTCTTAAATGCTCAAAAACAATTTAAAAACAAGCAATGCTAATTCTGCTAGGCTACCCAGGTACTCAGCGAGCCCGGGATGGTGCAGGGGTACAGTTCTTGAGAACAGCTCCTTCTCCCATTGTCTGAATAGCAAGGTCTTCCTCCTCCCCCTCTTCTAAATTTGCACCGCAGTCCATATCTTCCTCATCCAGAAACAGCTTCCTCATACCGGCCAAACTCTCGTCTTCCTCAGATTCCCACATACCGTCAGTCTGGCGGAATGTCTAGTGCCATGGTGGTATGAGTTGTTCCAGCGGATAGTAATTGGCGCGCCACGGCGCCGTCCAATCCTGATATTCCTGCACTATATATTCATACCCGAGCCCAAAGGCTGTGTCATGATACTACGGTCGTATGGTTCTGTGATCCCCTGAAGCTTTCGGCCAAGACCCTTGCCCGATTCATATCCCGTCCACAACAATATGCTTCCTATAATTGCTCCACCATCGATTCTTCTCAATTGTGTTTACCCGCTCAATGTGGTGGTAACCTCCCAATTTCCTCCTGTTTTTTGATGATTGAAACTGTCTGGTTGGTGTTCCGTCCCCATGAATGATCACCTCCTGATGATTCCACTCGAACTTCACAACCTGGTGTAGAGTAGAAGCCACTGCCCTTACTTCATGTATCCATGGTCATCCCAACAACAGGTTGTAAGTGGCTAAGTCTAACACTTAGCAATTCGACATCAAACCATGTCGACCCCATCTGTAGATTGATGCAAATAAATTTGATCAAGTGTTATCAATGCCATCTATGAACAAGACAAGAAAAGGCGTTGGTTAGCCTTGGAGAAGATCCAAGCGTCCATAAATCTTGCTATGGACGAATCTTATGTTGAAGATGTATATTTGTGTTTATATTGTATTATTGTGTAGTTATTGAAGACATTAATTCTTACTTGTTTGGTCCTGCGTGACTATTCTTTAAATTAGCCAAATTGTGGCCTTTTTGTTAATTAGTTGTTACCTAGTTGATTTAGGTTAACTAGTTATTCTTTTCCTAGTTGATTTAGGTAAAGGCTCATTCTATATAAGCCTAAACACTTCATTATTTTGATAACCTTTTGACATTATTATCAATCAAAAACCGGCAGCACATTGCTCCCAAAATCGTGTGAATTAACTTGTCCAATTTTGGTGTGATTCAAAATTGAAGGTGGAATGGAAGGGCAGACGAAGAGTGTATCTTCAAGAGGCTAGATAGATGTTTCGCAAACCAACCACTACAGCAAACTTTCCCAACTATTGAAGTCAATCACCTCACCAAAATTGGATCGGATCATAGTCCCATGTTAATTCACTTTGATCAGGAACCAATAAAAATCAAAAAGCCATTCAAATTCCTCAATTTCTGGATCAAGCATGAATCTTTTCAAGCAGTGGTCAATGAAAATTGGCAAGCAGATTTTCAAGGAGATCCCTTCATCATTTTCAGCTACAAGTTAAAAAAGCTCAAGAAAGCACTAACTTTATGGAGCAGAGCAACTTTCGGAGATATTTTCCAGAACATTGCAAGCATGGAGGAAGTCGTGCTAGTGCACGAAAAGCAATTTGAAGAGAGACCCACAGCCCAAAACAGGGAGAGGTTGCAGAAAGTACAAGCACAACTACTGAGACATCTAGCAATAGAGGAACAGTTTTGGAAGCAAAAAGCTGGGATGTTGTGGTTCAAGGATGGAGACAGAAATACCAAATTCTTCCACACTCAAGTAAATGGAAGAAGGAGAAGGCTACAGCTCAAACGAATCAAAAATAGCTCGGGTATCTGGCTAGAAGAACAGGAGCAAATAATGGAGGAAGCCATTTCTTTCTACAAGAACCAATTCACAGAACAAAGCACGCCCATGGACTTTAGCATCCTTGAAAATATCAAGCAGATAATAACTCCTGAGCAGAATGAAGAACTCAACAGAATTCCAACAACGGAGGAAATAAAAGCAGCAATCTTTAGCCTAAACAGGGACAGTGCAGGGGGACCTGATGGTTTTACAGGGGCTTTTTATCAATCTTGCTGGGAAACAATAGGGGATGACATTCAAAACATGATCACAGCTTTTTTCTCAGGCAGGTCACTCCCCAAGAGCATAATGCACACAAATCTGATACTCATCCCAAAGAAAAAGGAAGTAGAAACTTTCTCGGACCTGAGGCCTATAAGCTTGAGCAACTTCATCAACAAGATCTTCTAGAGAATCATTCATGAAAGACTGCTGCCTATTCTTCCTTCTCTAATTTCACAAGAGCAAGCTGGTTTTGTGCGAGGCAGAACAATAGTGGAAAATGTTATCCTGGCACAAGAAATCATCACTGATATTGGGAAAAGAATAAAGGCAGGACCAAATGTGGTCATCAAGCTGGACATGACAAAGGCCTTTGAAAGAATATCTTGGCTCTACATAGCAAAAATACTCAGGAAAATGGGCTTTGACGAAACCTTCATTGGTATGATCATTGACATACTTGGCAACAACTGGTACTCAATTCTTGTCAACGGCCAACCATGTGGTTTCTTCAAATCAACAAGAGGTGTCAAACAAGGAGACCCACTGTTGCCTACTCTTTTTATCATTGCTGCAGAAACATTATCAAGAGGTCTAAATGCACTGCAACAAAGCGCCAGCTTCAAAGGCTTTGGTTTGCCAAGGAGAAGTCCTAGAATTAACCACCTAGCATACGCTGACGACATGATCATCTTCTCCTCAACAGATTCTAATACACTTCAAATGATCATGGAGACACTGAATGCATATGAAGCAGCCTCGGTACAATTAACAAACAAGAACAAGTCGGCTATATATATGCATCATTCAGCAGCAATAGGGGATATTCAAAGGACAGAAAGAATCACAGGAATAGAAAGGAAAAACTTTCCTTTCACATATTTGGGTTGTCCCATCTTCTACTCAAGAAAGAAGATCATCTACTATCAAGAGATTGTGAGCAAGATTCAAGATAGACTGCAATGCTGGAAAGGGAAACTACTCTCCATAGGAGAAAGATCCGTACTGATCAAACATGTCCTTCAAAGCATGCCAATACACCTCCTGTCAGCAGTGAACCCTCCCAAACAAGTAATTAACAACATTCTTTTTTTTTTAATAAATAGAGAATTTATTGATAGCTTAGCAAAAATTTACAGAGGAGGGGGACATAAACCTTACCTCGCCAAAAAAGTACATGTATCTAGTCATTCTAAAGCATTGACCATAGATACTTTGGTAGTAAGGATTGAAATTTATACAAGGATGTTGAGTCAGAAATTCTGAGTTATCTATACACAAAACATTGATTCTCTGTTCCTTTGTTTGCGGAGTTGGATCCATTCTGAAGTACTCCTGAATGTAAATTATGCTAAACTTGTGAGGGATAATGCTTTTATAGGTTGAGGGTGATTGGAACAATTGTATTAGAATAAGCAGCGGTGGTGCTAATACCACACAATACAATTGCGCCAATGACCTACCCCTATAATAAGCATATCCTGTTGACTTGAATATGATTTCCAGTTGATGAGTCGGTGCATTGGTACTATGCCTTCCTGTGAGATGTTCAGCAGTTCTGGTTCTTCTTTCTCTGATTTTGCAACTTTCTTTTGTCACTTTGTCTTGCTGGGACTTGAGGCTCTCGATTTCATTTACTTTATGTTCCTGAATTGCGTTATTGCTGTTTGTCAGGAAAGGAGAGGCTGGAAGTTGGTTCAAAACTTTGCTGTAATCTTTATGTTGTATTGTCTTCTTTGTCTTTGATTTTGGAATAGTTGGCAGCCTACTGTATCTTCCTGTTTCCGTTGTTTCCCACTGAAGAATTGGCTGTTCAATTATAGCTTGTAGCTTGCTCTCTGTACGAAATGATTTGCTGTTTGTTGTGTTTCCAGGTGAAGTGTACAGTTGCTCTGTTTTTGTGTCTCGTTTAGGTGTTTTTGTGTCCAGCTCCTGTTTGACATTTGTGAGTTGCATCTTTTTGTTTTTTCCAGAGAGTCTTGGCGCGAAAAGAGCAGCTGTTTTGGTTCTTCATTTTCTGTTTTTGTTGCTTTTGTTTGTTTTTGCATTGCTGGGATGTGTTCTAGTATAAGCTTCTTGCTTCCAGTTGGTTGTTAAGCAATTACAGTTGTAATAACTCCCTGTTGCCGATGTTTTGAACTGCAAAAACAGAGATAAAGCAATTAATGGGGTAATATGGATTAAGTAAGCTAATAGCATATTAGGAGAAGTTAGATGTGTGCTCCGTAATCTTCCTGAGAGAACATCTGCAAGGACATAGTTAAGAATGGTTAGTAACATGGTAAAAGTTGTGTGGATCATCAGTGGGTTGTTGCTTGTTTTCATTCTTTTAGTCGCTTTGTTTCCTTCCTTCCTTTTCTTTCCAATATTTATCATTTTGCTATCTTTACTCGAAGGTAGGGACATTGCGACTTGTCATTGTTTATGATTTGCTTTGCTGTCCTGTCTAAATGATTGAAATGCCTCCATTCAAAGGATCCTTCCTCTAAGGCTAGATTTGCGATGTGGTCGGCCAGTTTGTTTCCTTCTCTAAGTGTATGAGAGGTGTACATTGTAAGCTCTTGATTCATAATAAAAATATCTTCTATCTGGTCAATTATGCACCAAGGAGGTTTCCAGTTGCCATTAATGATGTTGTTTAGCAGCATGGAGTCAGTTTGCAGCCAGATTTGTTTGTATCCATGAGATGTGCAGTATCTTAAAGCTTCTTTAATGGCTATTGCTTCCGCTTCTGTGTTGGTTCCTTCTTGTATCTCAGTGCCCATAGCATATATGAGGTCTCCATTTTCATCTCTCAGACAGTAACCAATGGAGCTTCTTCCTGGATTTCCTTTTGAGGTTCCATCCGTGTTAACCTTTATCCATCCCGGTTGTGGGAATTCCCACATCACTTTTTTGTATGTAGTTTTGGGTTTGTGGTTCTCAAGCTTTTGAAGAAGCTCACTCTATTTGTATGGGGCGTCAAATCCAGGCTTTCTGGTATTTACTAAAGCTTGGATTGTAATGGAGATTTGATATATGGTTCTGCCAGTAGTTATTGATTCTCCATGTTTGATACTGTTTCGTCTTTTCCAGAGTTCCCAAACTATGCAGGAAGGTAGTGCTTGAAGCAATATTTTGATTCTATTTATTGCTTGAGTTGTCCAGCATTTCACTATTGCTTGTTGAAAGGTTAGCCCTTCCATACTGATACCTGTTCTCTGTAGGAAATATTTCCAGACTTTGTTTGCTGTATAGGAGTTGAAAAAAAGATGTGTCATGGTTTCCTCCTTCGGCTCATTACAGCACCAGCATTTTGAAGGTAGCTGGTAACCCCATCTTTTCAAGATATCATCCAATGGGAGTTTTGCCTTCCATACTCTCCACATAAAGAAGGCGATTTTAAATGGGAGCCCTGTGAAATTGCCTTGGCTTTGTGGCATCCAGAAAGGTGCGTCAAGATAAAGTTTCATGTTTGGCGCTCTTATTGAGGTTATATGATCCACCAAATCTTGTGGCAGTGTTTCCCTTAGTAACTGAGTGTTCCATTCATCATTTTGCGAGAGGTAATTAACATTCTGAATGGATTCATCTATTGGAAAGTTTGGTTGCACTATATGGTATAGTGCTCCCAGCTTGGTCCAGTTTTCATACCAAAATAGTGATGATCCCATTTGTATCTGCCAGGCGATTTGGTGTTCTATAAGTTCTCTGCATTCAAGCATCTTTTTCCAGGTTTGTGAGCCTCTACTCCAGGGGACTACTATTGCATTATTCCTCTTGCAGTATTTTTGACTCATGTAGGCACTCCAGAGGCTTGGTTTAGTTCTGAAGTTCCACCAAATTTTGCAGAATAAAGCTTTAGACATGTCGTGTAAGGATCTGAAGCCTGCACCCCCTTCTTCATAGGGTAGACAGAGGTTATTCCATGAGGACCAGTGTCTGCTTTTTTCACCAACACTGTTGCTCCAGAAAAATTGTGCAAAGAGCTTGTGGAGGATGTTGATGACTTGTTTTGGTGGATTGACTGCTGATAGTAGGTGTATAGGCATGCTTTGTAGAACATGCTTGATGAGAATGGCTCTTCCTCCTATTGAGAGTAATTTGCCTTTCCAGGATTGAAGTTTGTCTTGAACCTTGTTTATTATTTGCTGATAGTAAACAATTCTTTTCCTGGAGTAGAACATTGGGCATCCTAGATATATGAAGGGGAAGTCCTGTTTTTCGATGCCTGTGATTCTTTCCACTTTTGCGATTATTGGATTTTTGGCAGTATGATGCAGGTATATAGCTGATTTGCTTTTATTAATGAGTTGGCCGGATGCTGTCTCATATTCATTTA
>MCJB01000530.1:0-31563 GCA_002018475.1 Nicotiana obtusifolia | reverse complement strand
TTCTCGGGGTCGAGAAAAGGGTAAGAAACAAAGGAGGAGGGTAGAAGATTACACTCCAATTAGTCCTGCCATTCCAGAGTTGCAGATGCCTACGTATCTTCCTCCACCCCGGGGCTATTCTGAGCTGCCCCAGCATCACTAGCCCTACACATTCGTGCAAACACCGGGTCTTCCATCACAGGGCCCTTGGATTGTACGTCCGACGTACAGTCCACCTATCGCACATCCACGTGGATCTCAGCCATCTTCATCGCATGGACCGCATCGGTCCATGTCACATCCACATGGAGCACATTCATCAGCGCCGCAGCCACTCGGGTCGCAGCCACTCGGGTTGCTGCCACTCGGGTCGCAGCCACTCGGGTCACAGCAATCAGTGACATGTCCCATTGCGGCACATACAGCTGCGTCGCAGGGCTCGCAGCCATCTTCGTCGGGGACTCCATCTATTACAAGCATTCTCCTGCGGGATCCTAGCTCTGACCCCCCCCCACCTGGTGCATCGGGATGAGTATGGCAGGATCATTATCGTCCCTGAGGGTGACGGGTAAGAGTTATTTGTTATTTTTAACGTATATTGTTTTCTACGGTTTTACTAAGATATTAATGTGTCTTTTTTTTTTTATAATTACATTAAAGGTTTATCCCTAGTAATGTTACTACGAGGATAATCACCCAGGCAACTCGAAAGCTATATGATGGCCCTTATGCGACTTGGAGTGGATTTCCATTCTCGCTTAAGGAGGCAATTTTCAATGAATTTAAGGTATAAATGTTCTTTCAAGCAGTACAATTATTTATATTTATGATATTTCCATCTAAATACTATGATATTTCCATCTAAATACTTAACTTCTCAAATACAGAGCAAGTGTGTGTGGGAACACGGTATAGTGCGGAGGTAGCTGCTAACTTCCATCTCAAGGCACGCAAGCGGTTGTCCCATTGCTTTTCCAATACTAGAAGGACGAACACGAAGCCCTCCTGGTTGCAAGATGGTCTATGGACTGATCTGCAAAGGCAATGGCTAACCGCTGATTTCCTAAAGAAGAGCGAGCAAGGAAAGAAAGCTCGTGCTTCGGAGACGGGAGGCTCTCTGCACACTGGAGGTGCAATCAGCCTCGGTTCAATAAAGAGGAAAATGGTACGTAATTGCTTAATTTAATTTTAATTTTCAACGTCTAATCTGTTTATTAACTAAAATTTATGACTTTTCAGGAGAAGAAGTTAGGCCGTCCGATGAGACAAGATGAGTTATTCAAGCAAACTCATACTGTCAAGAAGAAGAAAGATTCGGACGAAGAAAGGTGGGTCGAGGACCGAGCCTCGGCTGTACATGTAAGTTTTCAATTTTTATTAAGTACTTTGATTTAGTTTTATATAACTTTTGAATACTAATTTATTTTTTCTTATAGAGTCGCTTCACAGCTGAGTTGGAAGATTTTGTACGCAGCCAGCCACCATCTTCATCGGGCGAACCAATCCAACCGTCGGACGAAGAAGCTGAGAGACTATGGACGCAGGCTGCCGGCGGTCCAAAAGGGGGGAAGGTATACGGGCATCCCGCTAAGCAATTCCACCGCTATAGGTGTGGAATGCAAGGAATAGGCACTTCCCCGCAAGCGAAGTCGCTTGATGGGGAGAGCCTCTCCTCTGTGCGGGAGCATGTAGCAAAGCTCACAGCCAAGCTAGAAGCTGCCAAAGAAAGAGAGAAGGTTAGAGATGCTCAGTATGCTGCCATACAAGAGCAGCTCAAATCTCTCTTGGCTTCTGGCGCTAATTTTCCGATTCCCCGATCACGTGAATCATCGCCGGATGATTCTCTTAATAATGACACTTCATCCGACGATGCCACTCATGATATAAACATTAGTGGACGTTGAATTGTATTAACAGTTTATTATTTGAACTTTATAGCTTGTTATTGTTTAATGTCGCTGTTTAATGATGTTTATTGTTGTTGTTATTCTCGTTGTTGTTTATTGTTGTTGTTGTTTTGTTGTTTGTTGTTGATGTTCTTGTTTTCATGGCATAAAATGCCTATATTAGGAATTTGGTAAGCTGGCAGGTGGTGTAGCTGCCAAAACAGGCAATTTCTGGAAAAATATAACCAAAAAAAGCGACCAACTTTGGTCTCAAGTTGGTCGCTATTTTGCTGAAAAAGATATGAATCTGCATATTAGCGACCAACTTTGGTTGCCAGTTGGTCGCTAATTTACAAAAAAAAAAAATTAAAATTTTACATTAGCGACCAACATTGGTCGCTATATTACCTAGTTTTTTAAAATCTGGGACAGTAGCGACCAAGGTTGGTTGCTAATGTCAAAAAAATAAAAAATAATTCGTCAGTTAGCAATCAAAGTTGGTCGCTAACTGACAAATTATTTTTTATTTTTTTGACATTAGCGACCAATCTTGGTTGCTATTGTCCCAGATTTAAAAAAAAAATTAATTAATTAAGCGACCAATATTGGTCGCTAATTCCCAGAATATATTAATTATAAAAAAAAAATAACGACCAAAGTTGGTCGCTAATTAGCGACCAAAGTCGGTCTCTATATGTTTTTCGGATTGTTTGGTCCTTTTGTGGTCCTTTTGTTGTAGAGACCAAAGTTGGTCGCAAATTAGCGACCAACTTTGGTCGCTATCTTTTTGTGACCACTTAAATACTGACCAGGCCATTTTGGTCGCTTTTTGGTCGCTTTTTTGCAATTTGTGACCAACTTTGGTCGCTTTTTGCCTGTTTTCTAGCAGTGCAAATGGGTGTTTCGCTTGAAACACAATGTTGATGGATCCATTCAACGCTACAAAGCTCGTCTTGTTGCCAAAGGATTTCATTAACGTCCTGGGTTTGATTTTCATGCTACCTTCAGCCCAGTGGTTAAACACACTACCATTCTGCTAATACTTTCTTTGGCAGTAACTTCCAAGTGGCCCTTACATCAACTTGACGTGAACAACGCATTCTTACAAGGTGAGCTTGAGGAAACTGTTTTCAGCAACAACCACAAGTCTTCATTGATCCTACCTATCCAAATCATGTATGCCGTCTTCACAAGACAATGTATGGTTTGCGTCAAGCTCCACACGCGTGGTATAATGCGCTCATGCAGTTTCTATGTTCTTGTGGATTTCGAAGAGCTTCTTCTGACACATCCCTCTTCATTTATAACTCATCCACTGCCTTGATCTATGTTCTCATCTATGTGGATGATATTATTATTACTGGGCCATCAACTTCTCAAATTCTTGACGTTATCTCAAAGCTTGGCAGTAGTTCTCATTAAAGGATTTTGGTCCCTTGCACTTTTTCTTAAACATTGAAGTTGTTCCACTTCAATGGTGTTCTTCTCACTCAAAGTAAGTTCATAGCTGAACTTTTAAGTCGTTTCAACCTGCTGGATGCAAAGGGAGTTTCAACACCTATGGCCACAACTGAACCATTCTTGCTTAATGATGGTTCACCTCCTACAAATGCCAAGGAATGTCGACAGGTAATAAGTGCTCTCCAATACCTTACAAATACCAGACGGGACATATCATTTGCCGTCAACCGGCTTGCCCAGTTCATGCACCTTTCATCTATTAAGCATTGGCAGGTTGCCAAGCGTCTTCTTCGCTACTTGAAGCAGACAATCACCCTTGGACTGCACATTAATCCATCTGAAACAACCAGGCTCATAGCTTACTCTGATGCTGATTGGGGTGGTGATCCAGATTCCCGTATCTCTACGTCAGCTTACATTATTTTTCATGGTAGTACACTTATAAGCTGGAGTTCCAAAAAACACTGCACTGTTGCTCGCTCCTCAACCAAAGCTGAATACCGTGCAGTTGCTTGCATAGTTGCGGAGCTCAACTGGTTAACCCACCTGCATAATGAGCTCCATCTTCCCCTCAAGCACACTCCCACAGTGCTTTGTGACAACATCGGTGTCACATATCTTTGCAAAAACCGAATATTTCATAGTCGCATGAAACATGTTGCCATTGATTTTCACTTTGTTCGTGATCAAGTTGAAAAGAAAGAGATTACAGTCTGCCATACTTCCTCTGCTGAACAACTTGCTGATGCTTTATAAAAAACCATTGCCGAAGAAAAAGTTCACTGAGTTGGTTTCCAAGATAGGTCTCCGTCCGGCAATACCGATCTTGCGGGGGCATATAGAAGATAATCATGGCTAACAACTTCTCGGATGGATAATTCCTTTTGAACTCAAATACTTATCTGTATAGATTGTATCTTATCTTTGTAAATTCCTATTCTCCCAAACTCTTTGTACTCTTGTATTATAAGTAGTTGATCTCAGTTGTGCAAATATACAACAGTTCCGTCAGAATTCCTTGTGCTTTTACTCATAACCTCAATTATAAAATTATAGTGACCGTGGTAGCCCAGCATGATCATTCACCTCAAGAAATCATGGTACGTATAAGTATTTATACCGAAATGAGGCTAATGCTAGGACTGTGGTTGTGACTGTGCTCCAGGCTAAATAGATAAAGAATCAGTGGAAATTGTTACAAAGGAGAAAGGATTGGTGGCAAACGATACAGGTGAGTCCAGCGAAGCTATTAGTAAGGAGAGGTAAAGGGAAAGCACATGAAAAGAAATACTATATTGGGTTGCATGCATTCGAGTAAAGTTGTGTCCGAGTATAAGGTGAGGCCGGGCCACCCCGGTCCGGAATCAACAAGTCGGTGGCCCGGGCCACCCCGGGTCCGAATTCGACAAGTCGGCCACACAGGCTGAAGCGGCCGAAATAGGACAACCGATGTGGTCGGCCATGGGAGGCCTCGTAACAAAGAATCGGCTTTGGACCGTATATCTCGCCAATCCCGAATATCTCATCAGGAGCAATTTCCTCAACTGTTATAGCCGTTATGCTATCATCGTGGGATATTCAATCCCGTAATTAGTGGGATTTGCCTTGTAATCAGTCTTTTACCTTATTTAGGACTCTTTCGTTTACATATAAGAAGGGCATTGACCCCCATTGTAACACACGACACATTTTGAGAGAAAAAGCAATATACTTCTACTATTAACAGTTATTATCACCGGTGTTCAGCAAGTTATTTCCCCATTCCTCATAATTTATTTTCAGCTATTGGATCCTTGTGGTTTGATTATTCTCTTTTGCTTAATATACTTTAATTATCTTTATCTCTATTTTCACATTGTGTCAAACTGATTCACGGATCCTTAGTACCACGAACAAATTCAATTGTTATCCGATTTTAAGGATAAACAGTTTGGCGCCCACCGTGGGGCTAAGGATATTAGTGAACTTTCGATATGTTTTTCTTTAAAACACAATTTTACACTTGCTCTTTGCAGAATTCTCTGTTTTTCAGGTTGCAGATTAATAATGTCGCAAATCAACAACGAGACCAACAACCAAGTTGAAAACAACACTATGCCCGGGCATGAGGCCCCAATCGATGTCAATTCTCAAATGGCGCTCGATACTGACCAGGCACCTGGCTCGTCGCATAGTGTCCAGGGGGAGAACCGCTCGGGGATTCAGCAAAGCAGAGAGAGCGAAATCAGTCTCAGTGTAATATTTGACATGCTACAAGCTCAGCAAGCGGCGATAGCCCGGTTGCAAAGCCGCGCTTAGAACCCGGACAGAGCAGAGAACGCTCCCCCTCAGGCAGCAACCGAGCAAAATGAACCGATCGCAACTCAACCGGATGAGAGCCGATCGGGGACTAACTCCGGGATCATCGAGATGCTGGAAGAGTTAACTAAGCGGGTCGAGACAGGAGAAAAGAGAATTGAAGCCAACGATAAAAAAGTTGAAACATATAACTCAAGGGTAGACCAAATACCGGGAGCACCTCCGGTATTGAAAGGCATGGATGCCAAAAAGTTCGTACAGAAACCATTCCCGTCCAGCGCCGCTCCGAAGCCGATCCCCAAGAAATTTCGCATGCCCGAAATTCCTAAGTACAACGGAACTTCGGACCCTAATGAGCATGTGACAGCCTATACTTGTGCTATAAAGGGGAACGATCTCGAGGACGACGAAATCGAGTCCGTCCTCCTGAAGAAATTCGGAGAAACTCTATCCAAGGGAGCGATGACGTGGTATCATAACTTACCACCAAACTCCATCGACTCTTTCGCTATGTTGGCTGATACGTTTGTGAAAGCCCATGCAGGGGCCATTAAGGTTGAGACAAGGAAGTCCGACTTATTCAAAGTCAGACAACATGACAGTGAAACGTTAAGGGAGTTCGTATCCCGATTCCAAATGGAGCGGATGGATCTGCCCCCGGTTAGAGACGATTGGGCAGTGCAAGCTTTCACCCAAGGGCTGAATACCGGTAGCTCTACAGCATCTAGGCAACTCAAGTACAGTTTAATCGAATACCCGGCCATCACCTGGGTGGATATCCATAACCGGTATCAATCAAAAATCAGGATAGAGGATGATCAGGTCGGAGTTGCATCAGGTTCCTCTTATACAGTTAAGACCTTTGATCGACCTCGAAAAGACAACTTTCGTGAGCCAAGGTCGAACCGAGACAGGCATCGACCATACCCGGAAGATCGACGGAATGGATCGAGGGGACTCATGGTCCCGAGACAGGAAAACATGTACGAAGTGAATCAAAGGAACAGAAGGCCGTTGCCAAAGGGCAACTTCGAGAAAACCAATGATCGACAGGAAGCACCCCGGCTGTCCGAGTACAACTTTAACGTCGACTCAGCGACCCTGGTTTCAGCGATTGGCCGTATCAAAGACACCAGATGGCCGAGACCATTGCAAACAGACCCGACCAAGAGGGATCCTAACCTCGTATGTAAATATCATGGCACTCACGGTCATAGAACGGAAGATTGCCGACAGTTGAGAGAGGAGGTGGCACGGTTGCTCGAGAACGGACATCTTCGGGAGTTTCTTAGTGACCGGGCAAGAAACCATTATGAAAACAGGGACAGGTCGGCAGATCAAAAGGAGCAGAAACATACTATCAATATGATAATTGGAGGTACAGACGCACCCCAAGAACCGGTATTGAAGCGCACAAAAATTTCTATCACTCGAGAAAAACGAACTCGACACTATGTAACTGAAGGAACTCTATGCTTCAGCGACAGGGAAATCGAGGGCCTTGCACAACCCCATAACGACGCACTGGTAATATCAATGTTGATACACGATAACCGGGTAAAGCGCGTACTTATCGACCTTGGAAGTTCAGCCAATATAGTCCGGTCCTGGGTCATCGAACAGCTGGGACTAACGAATCAAATCATTTCCGAGGTCCAGATACTCAACAGATTTAATATGGCATCGGAAACAACGAAGGGGGAGATAACATTGATGGTAAACGTCGCCGGTACCACCAAGGCAACAAGATTCTGCGTAATCGAGGGTGATATGAGGTATAATGCCCTGCTCGGAAGGCCCTGGATACATGACATTAAGGCAGTACCATCAACCTTGCACCAGATGTTAAAATTCCCATCGGTCGAAGGAATGACCACCGTTTATGGAGAACAGCATGTGGCGAGGGAGATGTTCGCGGTAGAAGAGATAACATCGAAGTCCATCAATCCCCAACAGAAGGCCAAATAGCAATCCCAAAAGCCGCCCTTGACAGATGGGGGCGAGGAAGATCAGCCCGATGAAGATAGCTTTGGGGTACCCCGATCCTTCGTTATCCCGGACGAGGCCGACGCAACCAAGTCGAGGATCGAGGAATTGAAGCAAATCCCGATCCGCTATGACGCACCCGACCGGAAGGTATACCTGGGCTCGGGTTTGAACTCCAAGCTCAGGACCAAACTATTTTCTTTTCTTTCTGCTAATGAAAGTTCTTTTGCTTGGTCCCATTTGGATATGACAGGCATACCACCGGAGATTGCGACACATAAGCTTAGTGTCGACCCAAAATTCCGGCCGGTCAAGCAGAAATAGAGGCCTCAATCCGAAGCCAAGCAGGTCTTAATTCAGGAAGAGGTAACAAAGCTTTTGAATATAGGTTCCATTCGGGAGGTAAAGTACCCCTAATTGTTAGCTAACGTAGTGGTAGTACCAAAAAAGGGGAACAAACTTAGAATGTGTATAGACTATAAGGACTTAAATAGAGCCTGCCCTAAAGATTCTTTCCCACTGCCCAACATCGATCGTATGATCGATGCTACTGCTGGCCACGAGACTTTAAGCTTTCTCGACGCCTATTCTGGATATAACCAGATACAAATGGATAAGGACGATAAAGAAAAAACGTCCTTCATCACTAAATATGGCACATACTGCTATAACGTGATGCCATTCGGGCTTAAGAATGCGGGGGCTACATATCAGCGCCTGGTAAATAAAATGTTCGAAAACCAACTAGGTAAAACAATGGAAGTTTACATTGATGACATGTTGGTTAAGTCCCTGCGAGCAGAGGACCATCTTAGTCATTTGCAGGAAACGTTCGGCATTTTGAAGAAATACAATATGAAGTTGAACCGAAAAAATGCGCGTTCGGGGTAGGTTCCGGGAAATTTCTCGGGTTCATGGTCTCGAACAGAGGAATAGAGATCGACCCGGACAAGATCAAAGCTATTGAAGATATAAAAGTCATCGACAGCGTCAAGGCCGTACAGAAACTCACAGGCCGGATCGCAGCATTAGGCCGTTTCATATCCCGGTCGTCAGACAGAAGCCACCAGTTCTTCAATCTACTAAAGAAGAAGAACGAATTTTCATGGGGACCGGAATGCCAACACGCTTTAGAGGAACTTAAGAGGTATCTTTCTAACCCACCCCTGTTACATACGCCTAAAATGGGCGAGCTATTATACCTTTACCTCGCTGTATCGGAGATAGCGGTGAGCGGAGTCTTAGTTCGAGAAGAACAGGGTACCCAGTTCCCCATATACTATGTTAGTAGAACATTAGGGGAAGCTGAAAGTAGGTACCCGCACTTAGAGAAGCTAGTCTAGCCTTATTAAGTGCTTCTAGGAAATTAAAATCATATTTCCAGAGTCATCCGATATGCGTAGTGACGACTTACCCACTTAGGAATGTCATGCATAAGCCCGAGCTATCGGGCCGACTGGCCAAATGGGCCATCGAGATCAGCGAGTACGATATCCGGTATCAACCTCAAACCTCGATAAAATTGCAAGTACTGGCCAATTTTATCGCCGACTTAACACCGTCGCTTATTCCCCAAGTCGAAAAGGAACTCATGACTAAATCGGGGACTCCTTCGGGAGTGTGGACTTTGTTCACTGACGGGGCCTCGAATTCGAAAGGATCGGGTTTGGGTATCGTTCTAAAACCTACGACCGGAAATACAATCAGGCAGTCCATCAAAACCATAAAATTGACTAACAATGAAGCCGAGTATGAGGCTATGATTACAGGTCTCGAACTGGCCAAGAACGTTGGGGCGGAGATAATCGAGGCCAAATGCGACTCTCTCCTTGTGGTCAACCAAGTGAACAGGACGTTCGAAATCAGAGATAGCCGTATGCAAAGGTATGTAGATAAACTTCAAGTCACTTTGCACAGGTTCAAGGAATGGACCCTACAGCACATTCCCCGAGAACAAAACAGTGAAGCCGACGCTCTCGCGAACCTAGGATCGACGGTCGATGATGAAGAGATCGACTCTGAAAAAGTCGTTCAGTTGATGAGATCGGTGGTCGAAGAAGGTCACGCCGAGGTCAACTCGACAAGCTTGATGTGGGATTGGAGGAACAAGTACATAGAATACCTCAGCTCGGGCAAAGTCCCACACGATCCCAAAGAATCGAGGGCATTGCGTACAAAGGCGGCCCGATTTTGTTTGGCCAGCGATGGAACTCTTTACAGAAGAACCTTTGGAGGACCCTTAGCCTTATGTCTCGGCCCCGGGAATACCGAGTACATTCTGAGAGAGATACATGAAGGATCTTGTGGCAATCATTCGGGCTCCGAATCATTAGTTCGGAAGGTAATCCGGGCTGGCTATTACTGGATCGACATGGAAAAGGACGCAAAGGAATTCGTGCGCAAGTGCGGCAGATGTCAAAGATACGCACCGATCATCCACCAGCCGGCCGAAACTTTGCATTCAGTTATATCGCCATGGCCATTTATGAAGTGGGGAATGGATATAGTAGGTCCACTCCATCGAGCACCGGGTAAGGCTCAATTTATCCTCTTTATGACTGACTATTTTTCTAAGTGGGTGGAAGCACAGGCTTACGAGAAGGTCAGGGAAAAAGAGGTGATCGACTACATATGGGACCACATCATCTGCCGGCTTGGGATGCCTTCCGAGATCGTGTGCGACAATGGAAAGCAATTCGTCGGAAGCAAGATAACTAAATTCTTCGAAGATAATAAAATCAAAAGAATATTGTCGACTCCTTACCATCCCAGTGGCAACGGTCAGGCGGAATCAACCAACAAAACTATACTTCAAAATTTGAAGAAAAGGTTAATCAACGCCAAAGGAAGATGGAGAGAAATGTTGCCCGAAATCTTATGGGCATATCGGACAACTGAAAAAACCAGTACCGGAGCCACTCCATTCTCTTTGGTGTACGGTGCTGAAGCCTTGATACCGGTCGAGGTAGGCAAACCAAGCGTCAGATTTCAATACGCGACCGAAGAATCCAACCAAGAGGCTATGAATATTAGCCTAGAGCTGTTGGATGAGAGAAGGGAGGCTGCTTTAGTTCGAATGGCAGCTCAAAAGCAGAGAATCGAGAGATACCAAGTCCCCAGTGTTGAAGTGTCGAATGGCAGCTCAAAAGCAGAGAATCGAGAGATACTATAATCGGAGAGCTCGACTTCGACACTTCAACACTGGGGACTTGGTGCTCAGGAGAATCACTCCCAATACTCGAGACCCTAACGAAGGGAAATTGGGACCAAACTGGGAAGGTCCCTACACCATACTGAAGGCCACCGGGAAGGGTTCCTACAAGCTAGGGACTGTGGATGGTAAACAGTTGCCAAACAACTGGAATGTAAGCCACTTGAAGAGATACTACTGCTAAGGTATTTTACTTTGCCTTCCTTACTTTCTTTTTACTTCGTTTATCGATACTAACATATGCAGGACAATTCGACCTCAGATAAAGACCGAACGTTTAGGCTGAAAGCACGCGCTGCACTCTTTTTCCCTTCGACCGGTTTTGTCCCAATTAGGGTTTTCCGGCAAGGTTTTTAATGAGGAAGCCATATGTCGTGCTACCGTAGATCAACCATATTGAATTCTCGCTGCATCCGTTTGTTTACTTTAATTTCTAGGGGCCGAAAAAAGATCACTAGGAATCGATGTAAGGGTCAAACCCAGAAGAGCCGTACCCGAATAGAACGATCTAATTCGCCTCCGATCAACGAAGATGTACGATTATTCATCAAATTAACAAATTCATTCGATGTCTACATAGTGTTATCGAGCCTAAGGGCTCTTCTTATTATCTTCGCATTGATTATTACCGATATTAGTGGAAGATATACTTCGAGACCAGGGGGGATAAGAACTAACAAGGCAAACCCCAAAACCGGCACACCAGGCTAAGGCCTTATCAAAGCTAATAAAGCACAAAGGGAGTTAATACCAATCTTGGAAATCCCGATTTATGGCCAAGGCCGGATCAAATTAAAAATTCTTAATTCGATCAAAGCTCTAAAAAACAGGGCTAAGTTAAACTTATTTGTTGAGGGTCCAAAATTTTGCTAAGGCATGAACCTGATCCCTACAAGCTAAATGGTTGAAAACAGGACAAATGACATCTTGTTAAAACCAGGCCAAGGCCAAGCTAATTATCGCTTTGAACAAGGCTAAGGCCTAACCAGTTATTAATGTATTTTGAATTTGCTACGAGGCTAAAGTCGGGCTAATTACTAATTAGTCGGTCATGATTTATGATACTAGCTAAGGCTAGATATTTTGACACATGAAAATCGAGGAACAAACTTGAGATATATATTGAACAAATATCATCGTACAAGGTGGGATAATTACATCAGTTAGGATATAGAAAATAAAGACAACATCAATCCGACCCGTCTTCGAATTCTTCAGGAAACATTTTCCTTCTCATTTATTCCTCAACTTTCGATGCCTCTTCGACATCAGAGGACAAATCGAAGCCACGGGCCTTAAGCTCTTCGAGAACGGTAAGGCGAGTTTCGCATTCAGTATATTCGGTCAGCGCCTTTGATCGTTCGTGAGCTACTTCAGCATCAGCTTTATACTGAGCTATTAAATTATCGGCTTTGGCCTTGGTAGCAGCGATTTCTAACTTTGCTTCCTGAAGTCGGTTGGCCAGGGCCGCCCGTTCTTGGTTGAACGATTCAGCTTGGAGCCGATGGTATTCATTATCCTTTGTCAAGGCTCCGATTCTTTCCTGAGCTGCCGAGACTTGTCCTTGAAGAGTCATTGTCTCCGCAGTTAGAAGCTCGGTTTTGACTCTCCAACTGCTCGCTTCGGTTTGTGCCTCACTCAGCTCAGATTGAAGCTGATCCAACTGGCTGTTCATTTTCCTCAACCGATCAACAGAAGAGGCATGATCGGCTCGGAGATTCGCCAGTTCATTTTCAAGTCGCTGGCGTCGTTCCCACTCTTGCTCCATTCCTTCTTTGATTCGAAGGAACACTTCGTGATTAAGCACCGAAGACTGTGGAAAGTCCAAAACAGAATACTTTCAGTATGGGAATGTGAACCAAAAGTATTGAATATAATCTAAGGAGAGCAGAAAAACTTACTCTGTTCAGTGCCTGTTGAGATTCGTTGAAAAGGCAAGCCCAGTCCACGGCGTTCATAGCAGCTCGGTCCTCTTCGGTTACCAAGCCATGAAGGTAGCTTGCTATGCCAACCGGGGGGCCTAATGCTCGGGCGTCCTCGGGGATAGCAAGGGTTATCATCCGACTCCTCTCCGGGTTCAAGCTCGGTGCAGGGAACTTATCTACTAGCTTAATACCAGCCGACGTTCCACTTGTTTCGGCTGGGGGACTCCTTCTGGGGATTTCTTGGTCGTAAGTATCAGCTGATGGCACCCCGTCGAAGAATTCGTCGAACACCCCTGCTGTGGCTGGCACCCTGCCCGGCATGTGAGTTCTAGCATCTCGGATTGTCTCCGAGAAGGAANCAAGCGTCAGATTTCAATACGCGACCGAAGAATCCAACCAAGAGGCTATGAATATTAGCCTAGAGCTCTTGGATGAAAGAAGAGAGGCTGCTCTAGTTCGAATGGCAGCTCAGAAGCAGAAAATCGAGAGATACTATAATCGGAGAACTCGACTTCGACACTTCAATATAGGGGACTTGGTGCTCAGGAGAATCACCCCCAATACTCGAGACCCTAATGAAGGGAAATTGGGACCGAACTGGGAGGGTCCCTACACTATACTGAAGGTCACCGGGAAAGGCTCTTACAAGCTAGTGACTTTGGATGGCAAACAGTTGCCAAGCAATTGGAACGTGAGCCACTTGAAAAGATACTACTGCTAAGGTATTTTACTCTACCTTTTCTACTTTTTTTTACTTCGTTTATCGACACTAACATATGCAGGACAGTTCGACATCAGACAAACTCCAAACATTTAGGCTGAAAGCACGTGCTGCACTCTTTTTCCCTTCGACCGGTTTTGTCCCAATTAGGGTTTTCCGGCAAGGTATTTAACGAGGCAGCCATATGTCGTGCTACCGTAGATCAACTGTATTAAACTCTAGCTACAGTCGTTTGAATACTCCAAGTTTGAGAGGCCAAAATAAAGATCATTAGGAATTGATGTAAGGGTCAAACGGCCGGAAGAGCCATACCCGAATAGAACGATCTAACTCGCCTCCGACCATTAAGGATGTACGACTACACAAATATTAATAAAGTTGTTTGATGTCTACCTTGTGTTATCAAGCCTAAGGGATTTTCTTATTTCCGCACTGTCACTAATCAATATTAGAGAAAAATGTGCATCAAGACCGAGGGGAATAAGACCTAACAAAGCAAACCCCTAAAATCGATAAACCAGGCTAAGGCCTTTTCAAAATAAGCACAAAGGGAATTACGGCCGACATGGGCAATCCCGGTTTACGGCCAAGGCCGAATCAAATTGAAACTCCTATTCGGTTAAACCGATTTACGGCCAAGGCCGAATCAAGTTGAAACTCTTACCAGGTCAAACCAATTTACGGCTAAGGCCGAATCAACTTGAAAACTCTTACTCGATCGAAGCTCGAAAGAGCAGGACTTCAAGTCAAAATCAAACTTGTTTGATAAGGGTCCAAAAATTTTGCTAAGGCATGGCCCTGATCCCTATAAGTTTAATAGTTGAAAACATGGCAAACGATAACTTGATTAAAATTGCTATGAGTAAGGCCAAGGCCGAATTAGTTATCACTCTGAACAGGGCTAAGGCCCAACTAATTATTAATATGTTTTGAATTTATCGCGGGACTAAACCCGGGCTAATTATTAAATAGTCGCTCGCAATTTGTGATCCTAGCTAAGGCAGGATATTTTGACGCATATGAATCAAAGAATAAAAGAACAAAACTTGAGATATATTTCATAACGATCAAAAGTGAGATTGTTACATCATCCGGACAGTAGAAGAGTACTAATCTGAGCCGTCTTCGAATTCTTCAGGAAACATTATCCTTCTCATTTCTTCCTCAACTTTCGATGCCTCTTCGACATCGGAGGACAAATCGAAGCCACGGGCCTTAAGCTCTTCGAGAACGGTAAGGCGAGTTTGGCATTCAGTATATTCGGTCAGTGCCTTTGATCGTTCGTGAGCTACTTCAGCATCAGCTTTATACTGAGCTATTAAATTATCGGCCTTGGCCTTGGTAGCAGCGATTTCTAACTTCGCTTCCTGAAGTCGGTTGTCTAGGGCTGCCCGTTCTTGGCTGACCGAATATACTGAATGCCAAACTCGCCTTACCGTTCTCGAAGAGCTTAAGGCCCGTGCTTCGATTCTTTCCTTAGCTGCCGAGACTTGTCCTTGAAGAGTCATTGTTTCTGCAGTTAGAAGCTCGGTTTTGACTCTCCAACTGCTCGCTTCGGTTTGTGCCTCACTCAGCTCAGATCGAAGTTGATCCAACCGGCTGTCCGTTTTCCTCAACCGATCAACACAAGAGGCACGATCGGCTCGGAGATTCGCCAGTTCATTTTCAAGTCGCTGGCGTCGTTCCCACTCTTGCTCCATTCCTTCTTTGATACGAAGGAACACTTCGTGATTAAGCACCGAAGATTGTGGAAAGTCCAAACAGAATATTTTCAGTATGGGAATGTGAACCAAAAGTATTGAATATAATTCAAGGAAAGCAGAAAAACTTACTCTGTTCAATGCTTGCTGAGATTCGTTGAACAGACAAGCCCAGTCCACGGCGTTCATAGCAGCTCGGTCCTCTTCGGTTACCAAGCCGTGAAGGTAGCTTTCTATGCCAACCGGGGGGCCTAATGCTCGGGCGTCCTCGGGGATAGCAAGCGTTATCATCCGACTCCTCCCTGGGTTCAAGCTCGGTGCAGGGAACTTATCTACTAGCTTAATACCAGCCGACGTTCCACTTGTTTCGGCTGGGGGACTCCTCCTGGGGATTTCAAGGCCATAAGTATCAGCCGATGGCACCCCGTCGAAGAATTCATCGAATACCCCTGCTGCGGCCGGCACCCTGCCCGGCATGTGAGTCCTAGCACTTCGGATTGTCTCCGAGAAAGAAGGAGAGTGCACCATTTCGGGAACGTCCGAAGATCTTTGTGCCGCTTCTCGCACATTGGCTCGATCTTCGGCCCGTGCTTCCATCTCAATATTAGCCTCTGAGGAGGCACCGGTCTCTCCCGCAACATGCTCGGGGACTCCCCGAGAGGATTTGTCAAGATCGAGGCTCTTTGTCCCCTCGGAATCGTCGCTCAAATCAGCAGGGGGATCGGGAGTCGTGATCTTGCGAGCCGCCATTTTTTTCCTACCTTTCTTCTTCTCGGGCTCGGCATAATCGAGAACCCTTTTTCTTTTCTTTCCTCCTTCCTTCTCCGACACGGGAAGGGGACAAGGAATTGTCCCAATGGTAACTGCCGACTTCAACTCGGCATCCTTTGAAAGACCTGCAAAACGCATTTTCGATGTTAAGTTTTGACACCGGTTGTTTTAGGAAAGAAAAATATAGACAAAGCTCACCCTGGTTCTTAGCCTCCCAAAGGCCTTTGGATATTTCCCTCCAGGCCCGCTTTGAGTACGAACTTTGGGCCACGATTTTCCTGACCCAACCCATCAGGTCATCGATCGCGGCCAGTGCCTGAGAAATGGCTGCGCGTGATAACACATCAGTCATACGCTAAAACAAAAAAGTAACAAAAGAAGCAAGGAAGGGGAGCACTTACGTTTCATGTTCCACTTTTCGGGGAACGGCATGTTATCGGCAAGAATCAGGTCGGAAGTTTTGATTCGAACGAATCGACTCATCCAGCCCCGATCCCTGTCTTCGTCAATACTCGAGAACGGGGCCTTAATGGCCCGGCGAGCTAATTTAATCAGCCTCCCTCGGAATATTCGGGGACTGTATAACCTAAGCAGATGGTCGAGGGTAAAAGGGTGTCCCCCCTCGACCTTATCCACGAAAAAACGGAAAAGATATACTATACGCCATACAGAGGGGTGTATTTGAGCCAAAGTAACCTGATACCTCCTACAAAATTCGACAATCATAGGATCTATGGGTCCTAACGTGAACGGATAAGTATACACACTGAGATACCCCTCCACATGTGTAATAATGGACTCGTTAGGGGAAGGAATTACAACTTCTTTATCAGTCCAATGACAATCAGCCTTCACCTTATCAAGGTGTTTGGAGGTGATTGAGCTAATATAATCTGAAACCTGTTCACCCCGACCAGGTACCGAAGATGCTTTCTCGACCTTGAAGTCGGTACCTATGTAACATCCCACTGGCATGAAGGCCTTCAATGGAGGCTCCATAGAGGGCTCCTCAATGCGGATGGGTTCGGCCTCTTCAACAGGCTGAGCGGGAGAAGTTTGTCTTGAAGGAACTGACTTGGAAGTTTTAGCCATTAAAATAGCAAGAAGCAAAGGAGATTAGAAAGATTTTTGATGAAGAAGACTAAAGGTTTTTGCTGCTCAAGAAGGTCGAATGAGACAAAGTGATTAATGCGTGAAGACAAACAGACTAATCCAAAGGAGGAGGAAGTATTTATACTTTCTCAAAAAGCGGCGGCACGAAGCACGAGGTAAGCAGCATTAAATGTACGCATTTAATGCAATAAAAATGGTACAAGGTTCTGCAAAAGGCAGGTAATGATTTCCTGCATCAACGGTTGTGTGCATCACTACGCTACCTTCATACATAGGATCTTTTTGGGGATAAGCGATTTTGACAGCTGTGCTTCCGTGTCATATTTAGTAGGAATATCGATCGCTTAATTAAGAAGTTCGAAAATTGATAATTCATGTCATTTTTTGTCCTTACTATCCAATAAACGAGGGGACTATCTGTATTGGGTTGGATGCAATCGAGTAAACTTGGGTCCGAGTATAAGGTGAGGTCGGGCCACCCCGGTCCGGAATCAACAAGTCGGTGGCCCGGGCCACCCCGGGTCCGAATTCGACAAGTCCGCCACACAGGTTGAAGCGGCCGAAATAGGACAACCGATGTGGTCGGCCATGGGAGGCCTCGTAACAAAGAATCGGCTTCGGACCGTATATCTCGCCAATCCCGAATATCTCGCCAGGAGCAATTTCCTCAACTGTTATAGCCGTTATGCTATCATCGTGGGATATTCAATCCCGTAATTAGTGGGATTTGCCTTGTAATCAGTCTTTTACCTTATTTAGGACTCTTTCGTTTACCTATAAGAAGGGCATTGACCCCCCATTGTAACACACGACACATTTTGAGAGAAAAAGCAATATACTTCTACTATTAACAGTTATTATCACCGGTGTTCAGCAAGTTATTTCCCCATTCCTCATAATTTATTTTCAGCTATTGGATCCTTGTGGTTTGATTATTCTCTTTTGCTTAATATACTTTAATTATCTTCATCTCTATTCACATTGTGTCAAACTGATTCACGGATCCTTAGTACCACGAACAAATTCAATTGTTATCCGGTTTTAAGGATAAACAAATACTAACAAGAAAAGGTTCTGAAAGGGACTGAGAGCCAACAAGGAGAGACAGATTAAGAAGTGGATATTTGACGTACAAAAAGCTTAGATATTTGACGAGGGATTTCTTAATTGAAATGCAAATTCTTTATATGTCTAGATCATCTTTTTTAAAGTTACATGAATATTTTCTTAATACTTTTCTTTCATTTTTCTCAGGGATTGGTTCAATAACTTTGTATGCTGAGGTTTTTTAATTTAGGATTAACATCATTTGTTGGTTTCATCATTATAGTCCATAAAATTTTTAAAATTCCTGAAATTTGCTAGTGGTCTATTTTTTTTTTTTTTTTGTATTTTAAAATGATCTTTTTCTGTACTGAAGAGCAGTTTAAATATTAATAATATATTAAAATATCCAAACTGATCATTGGCCACTTGAAGTAATATTTTCTTTTGAAAAAAGATTATTATTGGCCATCTAAAACTTTTCGGAGTTCGTTATTAATTAACCAAAAGAAAAACTAATTTTATCGTATTACATGCATGCTAAAAATCTAAATTCTAGTTGATATGGAAGGGGAAATGAGCAATCTAGGGTTGGGGAATGAGGATTATAGTTAATGGTTTTTTTAGTTTTGAGTTTTTTTAAATACTAAATATTTAATAGTTAATGAATTTAAATTTAATTAATATTTGGCCCACGGGCTGTGCAAGGCCCAGCTTCTGTCAAGCCTCAAGGGACAGCGGGCTATCTTGGGCCGAACTTTTAAGCTTCAGTTTTAAATGTGCTCAAAAAATCTTAACCCAATCCTACTTAAGTTGCGAGTTGGTTTGGACTAGCCTCACATTTTAACGGCTCCTGACATCTTGTCTCTAGTAGCCCATCACCTAAAATGGGGGATATTACCATTGAGGAGGTTAGGGGTGGGAAATGACCAGTCTACACCTGTTTTAACCTCATCTACAAGCAGAACTTTGTTTCCAGTAGTAAAACATGGAGATATCATTCCTATTGGGATATAGGTTGGGGTTCATCTGTGGAGTCTTGTTCAATCACAAGGAGAAGGTATGAGAAGCAGACTTTAGAAGGGCCTATGATAATGCGGGGTCATTCAACTTAGTGTTACCTAAAAGTCACTTTTTTTTTGTTACCTAAAAATCATTCAACTTTGTATTTATTACTCAAAAGTCACTTTTCTTTCTTTTGTTACATAAAATCATTTTATTTTGCTCTAGTTATCGCAAAAGTCACCTTGGCCATATTTTATTATGTTTTTACTTGAAAAGTCTATTATGCCCTTGATATTGTATAGATTCTCATATTTATATAATACCTTCTATAGTATATACGATATAATATATTTTTACGTAAGTATTTTTTTTATAACTAAAATAACTTAATATTATTTTATTTATTATTTCTATAATATATTCGTACATTTAATTTTTCTTTAACGTTCAATTTTAAGATATTGGTAGTGTTATTAAATTTGTCAGTAACTTTACTATGAACAAATCTCAAGTCAATGTTTTTAACCATGCCTAATGAAATATTTTTAATAAGAATTATAAAATCAAAGCTCACAGATTTATTAGTCAAGCCATATTCGTTAATTCAATAAATAAAATACCCACATTTAGTAAACTCATATATCAGATTAACAGTTTCAAATAAATAATATCAACAGATAAAGCTTAAAATTTAACATTAAACTCAAATATCTAACAAAAAATTAAAAGTTTTACTGACTATAAAAACTATCATTTGTTAAATCAATCTGTTTTTGTTATTTCAAATAAATATATTTTTTTGTCGTTTTCATATTTAAAAATATGTTCATGCTCGAATATAATTAAACAAATTTAGTATCATGGGGAAATTAAACGTACTAGTATATAATAAAAATAATAAATAAAAGAATATAAAATAATTTTAATTATAAGTAAAACATCTAGGTTAAATTATAATGTATTACATAAATGAGAGGATTATAATTTCAAGGGCATAATAGACTTTTCAGGTGAAAGTTTTGTAAAATCTTGTCAAAGTGATTATCGTGATAACTAGAGCATAGTGAAATGATTTTTGTGTAACAAAATGAAGAAAAGTGACTTTTAGGTATTGAACACAAAGTTGAATTACTTTACATAACAAGCAAAATAAAAGTGACTTTTGCAATGAATCCAAAGCTGAATGACCATCCATTAAATTTACTCTAATAATGCGGTATCATCTCTGAATTCCAATGTAGACATTTCTAATATAAAGGAAATAGTTCCTTTGGATTTGACAAAGGGGAATGATAATGAATGAATCATAGGATTATGAAGTGAATTTCCAAGATAACGAAGATGATGAAAAATATGAAGAATACAATTCAACCAATGAGGAGGATCTCATAGAGGAGTTTGTACCACTAACATCATGGAGTGGACAAGAAGATGAAAATACTTTAACTTAGGTTAAAAATGAGTTAATCTTGAAAAGGAATCTATCTCCAAGAAACAACATAAGGAGCCAAAGAAGGTTAACACAGTTGATCTTGGTCCTATTGCTAGAGCCAAGATAAAAGCCATGCAAATAGCCCATGATAATGAGATAAGGAGATGCTTCACAATATAAATGACTTAAATATGAAGAAGCTAATCTAAAACATAAGGTTGAAAGCAAATGGTTAGAAGAGGGTAATGCCAATAGAAAGTACTTCCATATTCTCATAAGTGAGAGAAAGAGAATACTTTTTGTACACAGGATTATGAATCACGACGGACAGTGGATCACTAAGGATTAGAAGCACTCAATCGCTCCAATATCTTTTTGTCAAAGATGATCATAAAGTTCAACTCCAAAGTCTTTAAGCTCAAGAGATGATTAATGGGATCAAGAGAGGGAACAATGTAGGAAATATGGTTCTAAAATTGTAGAAAAAGGTATTACATAACAAAGAAAAAGGGGTTACTTTAGTTATTACTTATTGTATCTGTTAGTGTTAATAAGTTAGTTAGGATGTTAAGTATTAGTTAATTCCTATATCAGTAACTATAGACTTTAAATATAGGACTTGTACTCTCATTTCTTCTTTAAGATGAATAACAAAAGATCATCTCCTTCCTCCTCTATGTCTTCTTCTTTCTTCTATCTCTATAAAGTCTACTGCATTCTTCTGTAATTGTATTAACAATTTCATGGTATCAGAGCAGTCGAGCAAGAATCTTAGCTCGGTGTTCGATTTTTGTTCTTCTGCAAAAATTAGTTCTTCTCTGTTGTTTTCTGCAAGTGTGTTCTTGAAATTCTTTGTTATCAATGGCGATTGAGGATATGACACCCCCAAATGTGAGTCAACCTTCACATGCAGCGGGTATAACCCAAGGATTCAATTTGAACCAAGCCCCAGGAATTGACTACAACCATCCATTGTTTCTTTCATCAGCAGATGTAGGTGGAATTTAGATTATCTCATTTCAATTGATAGGTATCGAAAATTACTCTATCTGGTATCGTTCTATGAGGGTAACACTTCTGGGTAGGAACAAATTGGGGTTAGTTGATGGGTCGTGTTCTAAAGAAAATTCCCAGAATATATTTGGAATCACTGGGAAAGGGTGAATGCTATTGTGTTATCTTGGATTATGAATTATGTTGCGAGTGGCCTTCTTGGTGGCATTATGTATGCGTCTAGTGCCCAGCCAGTGTTGAATGACTTCCATGAGCGATTTAACAAAGTAGATGAATCTAGATCATTCAATTTGCATAAAGAAATTGGTATTCTAAGTAGGACAACTTCTATTTCTGTGTACTTCTCAAAACACAAAGATTTGTGGGAAGAATTCGAAGCCTTAGTCCCTGCTCCTGGGTGTGATTGTGCAAAGTCTAAGGACTTGCATTTACATAAACTAAAATTGTTTCAATTCTTCTTGATGGGGTTGAATGATTCGTGCAGTCAAGCTAGGAGTCAGATCTTGATGATGAGTCCTATACCAACTGTTAATCAAGCCTATGCCTTAATCATTAGTGATGAAAGCCAAAAGTCTTTGCTGCTGCGTCATGACTATTAGGTACAAATTCAACCATATCTACAAATCATTATGATTTTGCTATGTATACCAGAACTGGACATGGAGAATATCAGAAAGTTCAACAAGAACTATAATATCCAATGTGATTTCTGCAGAATGAAAGGGCACATCATAGAAAATTGCTATAAAATTGTGTGGTAACCCCCTGATTTCAAGAATAGAAAGAAAGGGGGAGTTGGAAATGCAGCCTACAATGTGTTGACTGAAAACAATGCACACATCAGGAATACAAGTTACAATGGTTCAGCCGATGTCAACTCCAAGGAAAATCAATTTCAAGCATAAGGAAATTCATTTAATCAGATGCCAATGTATACAAATTCAGACACATGAAAGCTCAACTACAATATGGGACAAGGACCTACTACTCAACTGAATGTACAAGGGTTGCCTCCAATAACAAGCTGCACTTTTTCAAAAGAACAGTATAAACAAATCCTACAGATATTAAATAAAGCTTCAAGTGTTAATGGTTCTGAGACTGCTTCTACAGCTAATGCAGCAGGTATTAGCACAGCTTGTTTAGCTTCTACTAGTCTATAAGAGTGGATAATCGACACTGGTGCTACCAATCAAATGCCAGCTGACTTAAGTCTGTTAAATTGTCATGACCCAAAAACCTATCGTGATGGCGCCTAACACGGTACAGGAAAATCGACATTACAAAATAATTCCAACACCTTTAATAGAAAATGAATTAAAGCAGTATAAATAATAAAAGTTCTCATAAACAGGGATAGAAACCCAAAACTAAATGGAGAAGTTCCCAACTATCCGGGTGTCACAGAGTACATGAGCATCTATACATCACAAGTTTGAAAAATAAATACTGTCTATGATAGTCTGAAACTAAATACAATAAGCGGAAAGATAGGGAAGGAGAGACAAGGTCTGCGAAACGTCGGGCAGCTACCTTAGAATCTGTAGAAAATCAACTGTGCGATGAAATCAACACCCACCGTGTCCAGAAACACCTGGATCTGCACACGAAGTGCAGGGTGTAGCGTGAGTACAACCAACTCAGTAAGTAACAAGACTAAATAAAGAACTGAAAGTAGTGACGAGCTTCATAGTTAAAGTTCAATTACAGTAATTTCAGCATAGAAAGGTAGGCATGCTTTCAAGTTCGACAATTAAGGCCAAAACAATTAATTCATGTCACGTTCAACTGAAATAGAAGATAATATCTCTTAGAAATTTCAAGACAGTGATATATGACAGCTGAAGTGCAATAATAATGAAGTCAATGCATCCTCTCAAAGCAACAGTCACTCAGTCCACCCATTCACTCCAACCTCACAATCACTCTTTCCTCACAGTCACTCATTCCTCTCAATCACTCAGCACTCGGCACTCACACTCAGTACGTACCTGCGCTCACTGGGGGTGTGTACACACTTCGGAGGGGCTCCTTCAGCCCAAGCGCTATAACAAGCCAATCATGGCATATATCAATGAAACATGCTGCGCTGTGTAGCCCAATCCCATAAATATCCTCACAATCAAGCCCTCGGCCTCACTTAATCATCAACCTCTCAAGTCTCTCGGGCTCTCAAAAATCATGATAAGTAGCCCAAACAGCAATGATATAATGCATCAATAATGAAAAATAGAGACTGAGATGTAATATGTAAGTAAAATTGTGACTGAGTACAAAATAACAATTTAGCAGATAATACAATATGTACACGACCTCTGTAGGTCCCTACAGTGTCAACACAAGATATAAACATGATTTCTAACATGATTTGCAGTTTAATTTTTATAATACATGGAAAATGTACAGATAATGACAGATTATTCAACTACATAGTTTCATGTGACCAAGTCACAATTCCTATGGTACACGCCTACCTGCCCGTCACCAATCATGTGCGTCACCTCAAAACCAATCACATAACACATAATCCGGGGTGTCATCCCCTCAAAACAAAATTTAGAACTGTTACTTACCTCAATCCGAGAAAAACTCTACTCCAACACACCCCTGCCTCGCAAAACGCCCTCCGAATGTCTCGAATCTAGCCATAAACAATTCTACATAATCAATACGGGCTAAAGGAATCAACTCCATAAGAAAATGCTAAGTTATTAATCAAAAGTCAAAAATCGACTCAAAAGCTGGCCCTCGTGCCCACGTCTCGAAATTCGATAAAAGTCACAAAACCCGAAAGCCCATTCAACCACGAGTCCAATCATACCAAATTTTGCAAAATCTGACACCAAATCGTCACCCAAATCCCCAAATCAAATTCGCTAAATCCCTAGCCTCAAACTCCAAATTTACACCTTAAATACACACCAATTAGGTGGGAAAATCAATGGCGAAGCAAGATTGTTGATAAAAAATGAGCACAAGGACTTACCTCAAGAATCCCCTCGAAAATCTTCTCAAGAATCGCTAAAACCCGAGCTCAAAATGTTTAAAATGAAGCAAAATCGTGAACCCTTGTATTTAAGTGTTGTGCCAGCACTTCCGCTTCTGCAAAAAATTTACCGCTTCTGCAGTAGCGCAGAAGCGACCACTCACCGGGACCTGCGTCTTCTTCCGCTCCTGCGGCCCCTCACTCCGCTTTTGCGGACTAGCTTCTGCGAGCATCTAAGCCGCTTCTACGGAACCTAGTCCCCTTGCTCAATTCCGCTTCTGCAGTCCCCCTGCCGCATCTGCGGTCACGCAGGTGCGGCAAATCCGTCGCACTTGTGGCCACCTGTACTCACCCTTCCAAACTCGCACCTACGCTGCCCAGTCTGCACCTGCGAGCTCGCACCTGTGATTAAAGCTCCTAGGTGCGGTTACACCAGCAGAGCATAGCTTAAGCAATCTCTCAACTTCAACTTTTGATCTGTTAGCCATCCGGAATCAACCCGAGGCCCCCGGGACGTCAACCAATTATACCAACAAGTTCTAAAACCTTATACGGACTTAGTCGAGTCCTCAAATCACATAAACAACTTCAAAAATACAAATCGCACCCAATTCAAGCCTATTGAAACTAAGGAATTCCAACTTCTATAATCGATGTCGTAACCTATCAAATCACGTCCAATTGACCCCAAATTTTGCATAAAATTCACAAATGACATTACTGACCAACTCCAACTTCTAAAATATGAAATCCGACCCCGATATCAAAAAGTTCACTCCCAGTCAAACTTTCTAAAAATCCAACTTTCGCCATTTCAAGCCTAATTCCAATACGGACCTCCAAATCACAATTCGGACACGCTTCTAAGTCTAAAATCACCCAACGGAGCTAATAGAACCACCAAAACTCCAATCCTGAGTCGTTTACACATAAATCAACATTCGATCAATCATTTCAACTTAAGCTTTCAACCATGAGACTAAGTGTCTCATTTCCTTCTGAATTCCCTCTGGACTCGAACCGACTACCCCGGCAAGTCACATAACAACTATAAAGTAAAAAATGAGCAGTAAATGAGGGAACGTGGGTACAACTCTCAAAATGAGTGGCCTGGTCGTTACATCCTCTCCCTCTTAAACAAACGTTTGGCCTCGAACGGGTCTAGAAACGTACCTAGAGTCTCAAATAGGTGTGGATATTTGCTCCGCATCTCCCACTCGGTCTCCCAATTAGCCTCCTCAACTGGCTGACGTCTCCACTGCACCTTCACTGAAGCTATGTCCTTTGACCTCAACTTTCGAACCTACCGATCCAAAATGGCCACTGGCTCAACATCATAAGTCAAATCACCGTCCAGAACATGAGACGGATCGCTGACATACTTTCGGAGCATAGAAACATGAAATACTGGATGCACACTCGATAAACTAGGTGGCAAGGCAAGCTTGTAAGCCACCTCCCCAATCCTCTAAAGTACGTAAACGACCCAATATACCAAGGGCGCAACTTGCCCTGCTTCCCGAACCTCATAACACCCTTCATGGGTGAAACCTTGAGCAAAACCTTCTCCCTAACCATGTAAGCAACATCACAGACCTTCCTGTCGGCACAACTCTTCTGTGTAGACTGCGCCATGCGAAGCCACTCCTAAATCAATTTAACCTTGTCCAAAGCATCCTAAACCAAGTTAGTACCCAATAGCCTAGCCTCACCAGGCTCAAACCAACCCACCGAAGAACTATACCATCTCCCATAGAAAGCCTTATACGAAGCCATCTGAATGCTCAATCGGTAGCTGTTGTTATAGGAAAACTCCGCGAGCGGTAGATACTGATCCCATGAACCCCCAAAATCAATGACACAAGCGCGTAGCAAGTCCTCCAATATCTGAATAATGCACTCGGACTGTCCGTCCGTCTGAGGGTGAAATGCTGTGCTCAATTCAACCTGGGTGCCCAACTCTTACTGCACGGCTCTTTAAAACTGCAATGTAAACTACGTGCCCTGATTTGAAATGATGGACACTGGCACATCGTGAAGGAGAACAATCTATCGGATGTAAATCTCAGCCAACTGCTCTGAAAAATAAGTAGTACCAACTAGAATGAAGTGCAGAGACTTAGTAAGCTGATTGACAATCACCCAAATAGCATCGAACTTCCTCGAAGTCCTTGGGAGCCCCACTACAAAATCCATGGTGATCCGTTCTCATTTCCACTCTGGAATCTCTATCCTCTTATGCAATCCACCCGATCTCTGATGCTCATACTTTACTTGCTGATAGTTGAGGCACCAAGCTACAAACCCCACTATATCCTTCTTCATTCCTCTCCACCAATAATACTGCATCAAGTCTTGATACATCTTCGCGGCACCCAGATGAATGGAATACCGTGAACTGTGGGCCTTCTTAAGAATCAACTCAGGTAGCCCATCCACATTAGGATCACAAATCCAACCCTGCATCGTCAATACCCCATCATCCCCAATAGTAACATCTCTGGCATCACCGTGCGGAATCGTGTCCTTAAGGACAAACAAAGAGGATCATCATATTGGCGCTCTCTGATGCGATCATATAAGGAAGACCGAGATACCACACAATCTAGAACCCGACTGGGCTACGGGACATCTAATCTCATGAATTGGTTGGCCAAGGCCTGAACATCAACTGCAAGAGGTCTCTTACCAACAGGAATGAATGCAAGGCTACCCATGCTCACCGCCTTTCTACTCAAGGCATCGGCCATCACATTGGCCTTCCCAGGATGATACAGAATAGTGATATCAGAGTCCTTTAGCAGCTCCAATCATCTTCGTTGCCTCAAATTCAGATCCTCTTGTTTGAACAAGTGCTGGTGACTCCGGTGATCTGTAAACACCTCACAAGACACAGCGTAGAGATAATGCCTCCAAATCTTTAGTGCATGAACGATGGCAGCTAACTCTAAATCATGGATAGGGTAGTTCTTCTCATGGGGCTTCAACAGACACGAAGCATAAGCAATCACTCTACCCACCTACATCAAAACACATCCAATACCAATCCGGGAAGCATCATAATACATTATATAAGAGCCTGAAGCTGAAGGCAAAACTAGAACTTGAGCTGTGGTGCAGTCTTGAGCTTCTAAAAGCTCTCCTCACACTCATCCGACCACCTGAAAATAGCACCCTTTTGGGTCAATTTGGTCAAAGGCGATGTAATAGATAAGAAAACCTCCACGAAGCGACGATAATAACTGGCCAAGCCGAGAAAGCTCCGAATCTCCATAGCTGAGGACGATTTGGGCCAATTCTGAATCACCTCTATCTTCTTCGAATCCACCTGAATCCCCTCACTTGATACTACGTCCCTTAAGAACTCTACTGAACTAAGCTAAAACTTACATTTGGAGAACTTAGCATAAAGCTTCTCCTCCCTCAATCGCTGCAACACAATCCGAAACTACTGGGCATACTCCTCCTAGCTACGAGAGTACACCAGGATATCATCAATGAACACTATGGAAAACGAGTCAAGATTAGACTGAAACACACTGTTCATCAGATGCATGAATAATGCTGGGGCGTTGGTCAACCCAAAAGACATCACAAGGAACTCATAATGACCATAACGGGTCCTGAATGCTGTCTTTAGAATATCCGAGTTTCGAATCTTCAACTGCTGATACCTAGACCTTAAGTCAATCTTAGAGAACACTCTTGCTCCCTAAAGCCGGTAAAATAGACCATCAATGCGCGAAAAAGGATAGTTGTTCTTGATTGTAACTTTGATCAACTACCTGCAATCAATGCACATTCGTATAGTACCATCTTTATTCTTCACAAATAGAACCGGTGCACCCCAAGGCGACACACTAGGCCTTAAACCCCTTATCAAGAAGTTCCTAAAGTTTCTCTTTCAATTCCTTTAACTCAGCCGGTGCCATACGATATGGTGGATTAGAAATGGGCTGAGTGCTCGGCACCAAGTCAATACCCCTGTCGCATGGCATGCCTGGCAATTCTACAGGAAGAACATCCGAAAAATCTCGCACCACTGGAATAGAATCAGTAGTAGGAGTATTAGCACCAACATCCCTCACAAAGGCCAAATAAGATAAGCAACCCTTCCCAACCATCTGCTGGGCCTTCAATTGCGAAATCACTCTGCTGGGAACATAGTCTAGAGAACCTCTCCACTCAATCCTTGGCAACCCTGGCATCGCCAATGTCATGGTCTTAGTGTGACAATCCAGAATAGCATGACATGGAGACAACCAATCCATACCTAAGATCACGTCGAAGTCCACCATACTAAGCAATAAGAGATCAACTCTAGTCTCTAATCCCCCAATAGTCACTACACACGACCGATATACACGGTCCATAATAATAGTATCGCCCACTAAGATAACGAAGAGAACGAAGATTCCTTGCCATGTAAGTGGTGCTCCACCGACCAGCCTGCACCTCTCATAAGCCTCCCACCATCAGAAGTTAGCCCCAGTAAATTGAAATGTAGTGAACGAGACCCCACTGGTTTCCAGAATAACAGCCATGCGAAGGGCACTTATCCAAGAAGTCCTAAGCATCCCCTGACTCGGCCCCGCTAAATGATGGAGGCTGAAGCCCTCCGAATCTCTCAAGTCCCCTCTGCTTATCGTCAGCCATAATGGGGACCACCCCCGGTGTCTGGAGCCCCTGCATCACCTTCTCTGGAGTACGGTCGGCGGGAGTCTGAGTACCTCCCCCGGCCTGAGAAGTTATTGTTGCGGCCAGAATAGAAACCGCTTGAGTAAGGTTGGTACACACAGTCAGAATCTGAGCCAAAGCCTCCTAAAGGTCTGGAATCACAATGCGCACAGTTGGTGCCTGAGCTGGCCCCACTGGCTCAACCGTATTTGGTACCTGCTCCTGAGCTGGACCGACTGGTGGAGTTGCAAGTGCCACCCTAGCTGCTGTACGAGCTGTATCTCTACCCCTAACGCGGCCCCTACCGTGACCTCGGCCTCTCGTGGCCCTAGCTGGTGGTACTGGTGGCTGTCCATCCTGTCCGGTTGCATGTATCCTCACTGTTATAACCCATATTTGTACGTGTTAGATTACACTGTAAGATAGTCTACCTTGGTTCGAGAAGGGAATTACCTTTGAGACAATAAGAGTTTAGTCCTATTGGTCCTAAACGATGCAAAGGTGTATAAGGGCGGTTAACAAGTATTAGAGGATAAACGAGTTAAGGAAGTTGTAACTCGCGTTTTTGGGAAGATCGAGAGGTGTTTAACATTACCAAAATGTCATGTTTTAAGGTATTTGAATGATATGATATCCGTTTCATAAGTCTTGAAGTCAAACGAGTTATGAAACAAAAGTCGACAAAAGTTGTCGCAACTTAGGTTCACAATTTTACTTAAACTTTAGGTCAAATGTTTCTGCAATTTTCTCCCAATTTACAAGGAGTTACGGGGTGATATACCTACCAAATTAAAGGTATATGAGTCTAGTTTCCAATTCTTCAAACCGTTTGTCAATACAATCTCGGAGTATTGAGATAATTGCATTTCCGTAGAACTGCGCAGGCTGGTAGGTGACAAGTAGGTGCATCACCTACTTGCCAAAATTAAGGTCTAAAAGTTAAAAGCCCCAAGTCGGTTAAGAGAGGGATTTTAAAAGATTCTAAAGCCTGATAATTCATTATTATTTCACAGCTTCAAAACCTAAAAGAACCCCTGCAACCCCTCCCCAAAATAATACCACACAAACCCTAATTGATCTTCCCCTCTTTCAAGTTCTAGTTGAAGGTAAACCCTAGAGTTTGAGGAACCAAAGCAAGGGCTGAGTTATCTAACAAGCAAGGTGAGTTTACTGCTCTATTTAGTACATGTTTTCTACTGTTAAGTCTTGGTAAGTCGTTCTATGTGTGTAAGAACTCACGGGACGGTGATCGGAAGCCGTGAGTTCGAGTTATTCACTTGTAGCGGACTGTTTTGTGAACTGTTTTGTGTTGCTGTAAAGCTGCGTGTTTCACTACTTATTTGTGGAGTTTTGGAGGAGGAAGGGTGTGGAGAAACACCATATATGTTTAGGGTTGTGGCCTGATAGTTGTTCATACGATTTCCGGATCGTTTGACACGACTATAGTGGCCATCGTATGTATGAAGCGATTGGTTCATGTGTGGACTGTTTTGGGAGGTTCAATATGATTCTTATTGATGTTGTTTGGCTGTTTGGTGGCTGTTTTGACTTGTGTGAAGTCATATATATAGGGGAGGTGCTGTCCGTTTTATTGCAAAATAGGTTACAGTCGATACATAGTAGTTGCGACGCCTGAACGATAACGCTAGTGTCCTTTCTCTTATTGTAGACTAAGAAGTCGTGGAAGTTTCATAGCTTGAGATTGCAAAGTATTGCAAGGTATGTGAGACTATCCTTTTCCCTTCTTTTGCACGACTCTGACTGTACACAATGCAATGAATGAACCCCAAAGATACTCTACTCTTAGAAGGTAGCAGTACGTATATTGTTTCCCCTCTTATGGGAGGATTGATATGTTATTATTTCACCATGGTAGTATGACTCTTATAAGTCCAGCATGCATTATCTATTTTACTCTACCGAGCCGCGCTATAGTCGGCCGGGTATGGCACCTATTGTGCAACTATACATATGTATATGTTTTACTCTACTTAGTCGCGCTATAGTCGACAGCTATGTTACTCTACCGAGACGCGCTATAGTCGGCCGGGTATGGCACCTATTGTGCAACCACTGATCAGTTGGGTATGATGATGAGGAGGCCCACAGAGGCATATGTATGAGATGATGATGGCCCACAGAGGCGTATATATGTATATGATGATTTTAAAAAGGATATAAATATATGTATATGCATATGCATGTCAAGCATGACATGGTTAGTCGCCCTCAGAGGCATTCAGATGGTACAGGTTGTATGTCTCTTACCCTGATGCTTATTATTGTTCTTACATTATGTTTCCTGTCTTACATACTCAGTACATTATCCGTACTGACGTCCTTTATTTGTGGAC
>MCJB01000528.1:5035-18460 GCA_002018475.1 Nicotiana obtusifolia | reverse complement strand
GAATAGCAAGGTTCATCTTTCGGACTTGCTATACTTGGGTATGCTTTTGTACATATATATTTTGGGCATGTCGGGGTCCTGTTCCGACTAAGTGTTTTGTAAAAACTCCATAGAGGCTCATTAGACAGTTGTCAGTATGTATGTAATTTATGGTCGGGCTATGTAAAGTTAAACTGCCGTGTCGGCAAGGTATTTATTATGTTGCATGGTATACAGTTGTGATAGCCATTATGTTATTGTCAACAGGGTTCGTGTCGTTATTGTCATGTTGGCAAGTATGTGCACCTTATGAATAATAAGGGTAGTCATGTACAGGGTTCGCCGGTACTCTGCAAGCAGGGTTCGGTGCCCGGTCGCGGGCCCCCGAGGTTGGGTCGCGACACCTTAATTCCAAGTAAATTTGGAGAAAAGCTTAGTGACATTTGACCTAAAGTATGAGTAAAATTATGAACGTAAGTTGCGACAACTTTTGTCGACTTTTGTTTCATAACTCGTTTGACTTCAAGACTTATGAAACGGGTATTATATGATTCAAATACCTTAAACATGACTCTTGGTAATATTAATCACCTCTAGATTTTCCCAAAAATACGAGTTACAATATCCTTGATTCGTTAACTTCTAATACTTGTTAACCACTCTTATACACCTTGGCGTCATTTAAGACCAATAGGACTAAATTCTTATCACCTCAAAGATAATATCTTCTCATACCTATGTAGACTAATTTAAGGTGTAAGCTACGTATGCAAATATGGGTTGTAACATTCTATATAAGCCTAAACACTTCATTATTATTAGAACCTTACATTAATTTTATAAAGAATTTTTGGCAGCCATTGCTCCCAACCAAAATCGTGTGTGCCACGACCCAACCTAGGGGCCGCAACCGGGCACCGGACCGTGCTTGCAGAGTGCCGGTGAACCCTTCACCTGACTTCCCTTATTACTTATAAGGTATATCATGCTCACATGGGTGGCAAGTGATGACATAACAATGTTAACCGTAATAATGATAACCTTTCGTAATACCATACTATATCATAAGCATACATTTATGCACAACGTGGCCAACTGGGCTGCAATACAAAACCATACAACATGGTACATACGTTTACCGACAAGGCATATCAACCCCACATAGCCCAACACCTATTTATACATATACTAACATTTTTCTATTGAGCCTCTATGGAAACATGCAAAATACAACCTACGTCAGAACAGGGCCCCGACATGCCCAATACATCTATACAAAAATGCATACCCAAGTATAGCAAGTCCGGAAGATGAACCTTGCTATGTCTGCTGAACAGGTAGTCTACTGTGGTGGGGGAGCTCCGTCTGTTAATCTATTAGGACCTGCAGCACGATATGCAGCGTCCACAAAGTAAAGGACGTCAGTACGAAATATGTGCTGAGTATGTAAGACAGAAGTACAATGTGAAATAATAATATAGGCATTAGGATAGAAACAGACAACTCATAGCGACTGAATCGCCTCTGAAGGCGGCCAACCATAACATTATCATTATAGGACCTATTTCCATCATTACAGAGATTGAGATGCATTTCCGCCTTTATAGGGTTTGCCATTTTCATGTACATTCACATTACCGGATGCATTACATAATCATTACCTTCAACCACTTCCTGCGCCACTGTGGGCTTGTCATTTTCATATTCATTTAATGATACCTTAGCCAATTACATGAACGTACCATGTAAAATCACATAGTCATTACTTTAAACAATTACATTATATACACTCATGCAGGATCATAATCAATAAACATGCCTCTGTGGGCTTTATCGTTAACTTCCCAACTGATCAGTGGTGACTGCCCATCCGATTCTTAGTTCGGCCTGGTGTTAATATAAATGCATAATAGGTGCCTGCCCGGCCGACTTACACGGTGTATAACTGCCCGTCCGGCTTTAGCTTGGCCCGGTGTAATAAAACATATACATATATATATATATATATAGTTGCACACTAGGTGCCTGCGCGGCCGACCTATAGAACGGCTCGGTGTATAAAAAAACTATTGCATGCTAGACTCATTTAATCATTTCTTCATTAGGCGTGGTCATACAAATTCAATCATACATACACACACATATACACGCAACACGTATCAAGCTTACTCACGACTTGTGTCCTCACTTGTTATACTTATTACCCCTTCTTCCTCATGTACTTACGAATATCTTTTTCTTTATCGACATAATTATAGGACTCGAAGACTTCCATCAACATTATTACTACGAAGCAAAGGTAATGTTTTCATGAAGGGGAGAACAACATACGCAATACTTGATGCAATATTAAAAAGCGGAAACAAGAAAACAAAAGATAGAAGCAAGACGCTCAATGAACTATCAAGACAACAAGTAGGAACTAGTCTACTTACCTTCTTGATGAAGTCACGGAGTACCTATACTATACGAACAACCCTCAAGACAACAATGGTCTTGCAAACTGTTCGATCAAACAAAGGAACAAGTTCAATTTTGAATCACACCAAAATTGGACAAGTTAATTCACACGATTTTGGGAGCAATGTGCTGCCGGTTTTTTTATTGATAATAATGTCAAAAGGTTATCAAAATAATGAAGTGTTTAGGCTTATATAGAATGAGCCTTTACCTAAATCAATTAGGAAAAGAATAACTAGTTAACCTAAATCAACTAGGAAATAACTAATTAACAAAAAGGCCACAATTTGGCTAAGTTTAAGAAATAGTCACGCAGGACTCCAAAACAAGTAATAGTTAATGTCTTCAATAACTACACAATAATAGAACATAGACACAAATGTACATCTTCAACACAAGATTCGTCCATAGTAAGATTTATGGATGCTTGGCTCTTCTCCAAGACTAACCAACGCCTTTTCTTGTCTTGTTCATAGATGGTATTGATAACATTTGATCAAATTTATTTGCATCAATACTAGCTTCTAAGAGTAGAGTAATCTTTGGGGCTCATTTGTAGCATTGTATTTAATAGGAATCGTGCAGAAGAAAGAACGGTATAGTCTTACATACCTGGTGCTTATTGCGTCAGCTCTTGGCTACGCAATTCGTCACAATTCTTTAATCTACAATTAAAGAATAGCTTAACGGTTACTTACTACGCTTGATAGCCATTATCAACCAAAATTCCCAAATTTCATGTAGTGATTCTCTACACTTCTTCCCCTAAACTTCATTTAGGGTATGTACAGCACATGCAACCTATTTACAACCCACAATGTTCACGATTCATTGTTGTTTAACTTAATTTATTTGACTCTGCAGCTCCTATTTCTATTTTAAGTTCCCATACGCACATAACCCACCTACCATGAACGTTTGGGGGGAAAACCACATGAAAGGGAGTAGTAACTTACCTTGCATGCGAATTATTCAGCCTCCTTCCTTGATTCTTTCAATTTCTAGGTCTTTGTCCACAAATGGGGTTTGTAGAAGGAGCAGGGATTCAGCTATTGACCCTCTATGTTCTTTAATTCCTTTGTTTACTTCCGTTAACCTTCAACCGAGGATTTGGAAGAAGGGAATTTGGTGGCTTTGATGCTATGACTTGAGAGAAGTCTTTGGGAGCCTTTCACTCTTGCTGGGAATCAGAAAAATGAGGAAGGGACGGGTTTGGGGTCCCTTATATAGGTCTAGGGGTAAAAAGCCACGGACCTGAAAATGCCCAAAATGCGATCGCATACCCATCGTAGACAGGGTATGCGGTCCGCATTTTGGTCGCAGATTCTGCCCTAGAAATCTGTCGCACTATGTGACGCAGAAGGGCCAGAAATGCGGTTCGCATTTCCAAAATGCGATCGCATTCTGGTCGCATTTCGGACATCAGTTCAGCCCAGTGTTCTGCCTCACTCTGCAATGGGGGATGTTCATTCTGCGATCGCATTTTTGACAATCCCTCAGCCCAGGGTTCTATTCCACTCTGCGATGGAACCTGTCAATTCTGCGGTCGCATTTGTCTTCCGCGGTCCACATTTTGACCGCATTTTGCTACTTTTGCTTCCTTTGAAATTTTTAGACCATTTTCCGGGTTCTTGGTTCTTTTTACGCAACTACCCCTTTAGCATAATTAAATGAACGTATTTTTACGGGTTGTAACAGTGTGTTTAACTTTTTCAATTTTTGTGTGATTCAAAATTGAACTCGTTCCTTGTTTGATTGAACAATTTGCAAGACAATCATTGTCTTGAGCGTCGTTCGTATAGTATAGGTACTCCTTGATTTCATCAAGAAGCTAAGTAGACTAGTTCCTACTTGTTGTCTTGATAATTCATAGAGCGTCTTACTTTTATCCTTTATTTTCTTGTTTCTGCGTTTAATATTGCATCACAATTATCTGTGGTGTCAAGATTTTGGAAAACGCTATCTTCAATTTTGCTTTGGCCTCGACAACAAGGAAAGCCAAGTTGAAGATAGCTATCGAGATGTATCTTGTAACTGGACAGCTGTGTTGATTGTGCTGTTTGCTGGGCCATTTCCAAGCTGCTGCTATTGGTACTAGGTCTGATGTGAGCTGAGTGTTGGGGCTACTGTTGACTGTTTGGCCTGCTGCTTCTGAAGGATTGTGTTGTGTGTTTTTGTATTTGAGTGATCAAAGTGTAAGAACAGTGTGTTATGTTGATGTGTCCTCCTGTGTTTGCTGGATCTTCTGTCTTCCTCTGAGTCTACTGCTGAGTTGGTCTTTGCCTGTGTGTATTACTGCTCCTATGTTGCTGTATATTGGCTGAATTTTTGTGGAGTATGGGAAATGGAATGATCCATGATGATTGCTGTTGTTGCAACAGATTGAGCACTAAGAGTGCTAATACCACACATTGCAACTGCAGCAATGATATGGACCAGTCCAAACTGTCTACAGTGATAGGCAACGTACTAAAATTAGTGATGGCATTGATGTGGTCCTTTTTGTTCTTTTGCTTCTGATTGTTGGAGCTGTTGGTACTATGAAGATGTTTCTGTTGTTGGTGTATCGGTTGGTCTGGATTTGTGTCTGGATCTTCTGTGTTGGCCCTAGATTGCTGCTTCTGTTGTCTATTTGTTGAATGTGTTGCTGGATCATGTAACTGCTGGTTGCTTGGTGATTGTTTGTTTATGTTGTTTCTCCTGTGTAGCTGAGTGTTGGTTTGATTCCTGTGATGTATGGTGGCAGGGGAGGTCCATGATGATTGTTGTAATTGCAACAGGTTGAGCACTAGGAGTGCTAATACCATACATTGCAATTGCAATAATGATCTGGAGCTCTCCAAGTTGTCTGCAGTGTTTAGAGATTTATTGAATTCAATATGGCATCTTCTGAGGTGAGATTGATGATTTTGATAATTCTTCTTTCTTTGCTGGAGCTGTGAGAAGTGAGGTTGTTGTTGCTAAACCTATCGTGTTGCTGGCAGTTGTGTATTTACTGGAGTTGCACAAAGTGTTTGCAATCCAGTATACTTACCAAAGAGGCAATGGAATGAGCATTGAAAATGCTAATACCACACATTGCTTCTTCAGTAGTAAACTAGTCCCAAAAGTATAGCATTTCTTGTGATAGAATGATGAACAATTGATGTTGTCTTATGGTGCTACTGCTATTTTGGACATGTTTATCCTGTTGTTGGTATGAAAACTGATCCGCATTTGAGTACTGCAGTTGGTGCATTGTATGTATGGCTTTTTTTCGACCGGTGCCCTTGAAGTGATGGCAGCCCAGGCTGGTTCCTAAGGTAATTAAACCTTGGTAGTAGACTGGATGTGCCAGTGTTCCCGCAATCAATAGGAAACAAGTTATGTAGGCTTCGAGTTGGGTGTGTTGGAATGTGGAGTTGATTGCGCCAGTGTTTCCTACAAAAGATAGTAGCCTTTTAGTGTGAAGTCATTTTCCCAGTCTCTCCTCATTACTGGTGCTGTGCTTGTGCTTGTTATCTCCCATAGGCTTTTTGCCGATACCATGTTTTTGCTTTGATTAACCAATGTGCCGGCAAATAGCAGGAAACAAGTTATGAAGAGTTCCAGTTGAGTGTGCATTGTTGTTTCCTGCAAAAAAGGTAATAGCATGTTAGTGTGAGGCACTTGCCCCAGCCTCTTCTCATTATAGCTGTTGTGATTATGCTTGTGATCTCCCAGAGGCTTCTTGCTGATGCCATGCTTTGTTTTGATTGACCAGTGTGCCTGCTGAATTATCAAACATGTTAGGAAAGCAGTGTGTGATCTGAGGCTCATGCTAGTGATCTTTTGCTGTGGGTTTGGAAGATTATGTGCCTGCTGCCCAGTGTGAGGCCACTCCATTTTCTTATTTTCTATTTTGCTACCTTCACTCTTATGTATGGGCATTGCATTTTGTCCTCATATAGTATCCTTCTACCTTATGAGTCTAGCAGCCAGAAGTCATGACATTCAATCCTCCCAACATCAAGAGCATGATTTGCTAGGTGGAAAACTAGTTTGTTTCCCTCCCTATATATGTGGGTCACTTTGAGTGCGAAAACTTCTTTTAGTTGTAGCACCTCCTCCACTTGATCAGCTATACACGAAGGTGGCTTCCATATGCCATTGATTGTGTTGTTCAGAAGCATTGAGTCTATTTGAAGCCATATGTGGGAATAGTTGTGAGAACGGCAGAATTTTAGGGCCTCCACAATTGCTACTGCTTCTGCTATTGTGTTTGATCCTTCTGGGATTTCTTTGCCAGTGCATATAGAATCTCTCCTTCTTCATTCCTCACAGAAAAACCTATTACACTCCTTCCTGGATTTCCTCTGGACACTCCATCAGCATTGACTTTGAGCCATCCATCCATTGGGAATTCCCAGATAACTTTGTTGTATTTCATTCTTGGAGTATGGTTTTCCATCATGTTTAGGAGATCTTGCCACTTGTGAGGGACATTCGTACCTGACTTTCTTAGTTGGACTAGAGCCTATAATGTGGTGGAAATCTGGTATATGACTCTACTAGCTGTTACTGTTTCGCCATACTTGCAATTGTTCCTTCTTTTCCATAATTCCCACACAATGCAAGAGGGGAGAGCCTGCAACATTGGTTTGAGCCTGGGGACTATTTGAGCAGTCCAACATTTGGTTATTGCATGATGGAATGATATGCCCTCCCATGTTAGTCCTGCTCTTAATAGAAAGTATTGGCATACTCTGGTTGCAGTACTAGATGTGAAAATAAGTGCAACAATGTTTCTTCTTTTGGGTCTGTGCAACACCAGCATCTAGATTGCATGTGGTACAGATGTTTATCTATCGTTCATATAAGATAGATACACATTACTTTAACCTAGGTTGGACACACTTTGTACCTAATGGACACCTTTTGTATTTTTGTAACTATAAGAATAGGTGCATTTACTTCTTTGGGGAGGTAAGGTTCATGTCCCCCTCCCTTTTTGTATATTTTACCTAACTGATTTAAATAAAATCTCCTATTAACCAAAAAAAAAAAAGATTGCATGTGGTACCCCAATCTCTTCATAAAGTCATCTAAAGATAGTTTAGCCTTCCAGACTTTCCACATGAAGAAAGTAATTTTTAAAGGAAGTCCTTGTACCCAGATCATCTTGTAGGCCCTTTTAGGTACATCTCTTCTTCTGAGATACTCCCAAGCAGATTTGACACTGAAGTGTCCTTGCGCTTCTAGCATCCAGTATGGCGTATTACTGATGTCTTCTCTGACTGGAGGTATTACAGATTCTACGATGTGTATTGCAAGTTCCCGAGGCAAGCTCTCTAAAAGCTTGTCCACATTCCAGGCGCCATCTTGCAGGACATCATTCACATTGTGTATAGATTCATTAGTTGCCAATTCAGCAGGCACAATAAAGTAGAGTGCTCATAGGCCAGTCCAGTTGTCAAACCATAAGAGTGAGGATCCCTTTTTCCATGGGACTATTACTGGATTGAGCTTTTTGCAGTATTTTTGGCACATGAAAGCACTCCAGAGGCTTGGCTTAGTTCTGAAATTACACCACAGCTTTGCAGAACAGGGCTTTGGACACATCATGCAGTGATCTAAAACCTGCTCCCCCTTCATCACAGGGCATACATAGTGTGTTCCATGATGACCAATGTCTGCTGTTACCTCCGACAGAGCTGCTCCAGAAAAATTGAGCAAAGAGCTTATGTAGTTTGTTGATTACATGATTTGGAGGAATATCAATAGGGAGTAGATGTATTGGCATGCTTTGAAGGACAAGCTTGATCAACACTACCCTGCCTCCTATTAAAAGCAGTTTTCCTTTCCAAGACTGCAGTTATCTAGTACCTTATTAATAAGGCCTTGAGAATACATTATCTTCCTTCTAGAGTAGAAGATGGGGCAGCCAAGATATGTGAAAGGAAAATCCAGTCTTCCTATACTTGTGATTCTTTCCACCTTTGTAACCATATCAAAGCTGGCAGAGAGATGCATATATACAGTAGATTTATTTTTGTTAACCATCTGTCCAGATGCTGCCTCATATGCATTCAAGACTTCCATTATCAATTGTAAGGAGGTGGCATCAGAAGAAGATAATATGATTGTGTCATCAGTATATGATAGGTGGTTTATTTTTGGACTCCACTTAGGCAGACCATGATTATTGGACCTAGTGTTAATTATATAAAGTGTGCCTTTTTGTGGAGAGAGTATGTGGAGGGTGTTTTGAGTGTAAAAGAGCTAAGTCTAGGTCTAATAATCATGGTCTGTATAAGTGTCAAGGGCTTAAGTACATAACTCTTGCCCTCCAGCTTAGCCGTATAAGTGTTGGCCTTTCCATCATGATCAACACACCTATCAAACTGCCAAGGCCTGCCCAACAGTAAATTGCACACCTGCATAGACACTACATTGCACAAGATTTCATCTTGATAAGCTCCCACCTTGAACTTAATAAGTGCCCGCTTTACCACCTTCTACTCACCACATTCGCTTAACCACTGCAACCGATAGGGATGGGGATGTTTCATCATAAGTATATCAAGTTGAGTCAATAACATGTGGCTTACGACATTAGTGCAACGACCTGAATCAATTATCATCGAGCATACCTTTCCGTTCACCCTACATCTAGCATGAAACAAGTTTTCACGCTGCACATCTCCTTCCTCCTTTAAGCTCATACTACTCAAGTTCCTATGCACCACTAAGAACATATTCACACCTGCATCTTCTAACTTTCCATCGCCGCACTCAACCAATTCTGCCCCTTATCTTCCTCAATCTCCTCTTCACTTTCTTCTTCACACACAGTACCATCATCAAGAATTAACATGGTCCTCCGTGTTGGACAATCCTTAGCGAAATGTCCATAGCCTTTGCATTTGTGACACTGAAAAGAAGATGCACTAGGAGAATTGAGTTGACTCTTAGAATCACCTCCGGACCCCTTAGGTTCAACCCTAGTGTCACGACCCAAGCCGGAGGGTCGCGACTGGCACCCGGACCCTACTCGCCGAGTGCCGACGTACCTATCATCAAACTTCTCTTATTGTCTATAAGGACCGACGAGGCTAGTATAAATAGCAAACAATAATGATAATCATCTTAAATTTTCCGATAATGACATGTACATACATATATAATATGGCCAACAAGGCTACAATGCAAAAACTATACAACAAAATACATTTGCCGACAAGGCAATCTCACTATACATAAGTCAATCCCTTGTCTATGAACTTCTACAGGAAGATAAGTAATGCAACCTGTGTCGGACCAGGGCCCCGACCTACCCAAAATGCATATGACAAAATGCATACCAAGACCACGGCAAGTCTGAAAGATGGATCTCGCCAATATCCGCTGAACTAGGCAGCCTACTATGGTGGGGGAGCCTCGTCTATGTGTCTGTTTGGACCTGCAGCACAACATGCAGCGTCCACAGATAAAAGGACGTTAGTACGGATAAAGTACTAAGTATGTAAGACAGGAAAACATTATATGAGAGCAGTAATATGTGTCGGGATAAGAAACATACAACCTATACCATCTGAGTGCCTTTGCAGGCAACTGACCATGAAATGCCTGATGTGCAAATGCATACATGTATCCTTTTTAAAATCATCGTGTGTGTGTGTGTGTGTGTATATATATATATATATATATATATATATATGTGTGTGTGTGCGCCTCTGTGGGCCTCATCATCATCATATACATACGCTTCTGTGGGCCTCATCATCATCATACCCAACTGATCAGTGGTTGCACAATAGGTGTCGTACCCGGCCAATTATAGCGCGGCTCGGTAGAGTAAAATAGATGTCGACTATAGCATGACTAAATAGAGTAAAACATATACATATGTATAGTTGCACAATAGGTGCCATACCTGGCCGACTATAGCGCAGCTCGGTAGAATAAAACAGATAATGCATGCTGGACTCATAGAAATCACACTTTCGGAACATTTCAAAATGACGTATGGTCGAAGAAACAACACACATCAATCCTCTCATAAGAGAGGAAACAATATAAGCACTCCTAGATTCTAAGAGTAGAGCATCTTTGGGGGCTCGTTATTGCATTATGTATAATCAGAGTCGTGCAAAAGAAAGAAAGGGACGGTCTCACATACCTTGTACACTCTGCACCAATTTCAAGCTACGCAACTGTCATACTCCTTAGTCTACAATAAAAGAAACGATTCTATCGTTATCCTCTAAGCGTTGTAATTATTATTAACCACAACCCTAAATTTATATGGTGTTCCTCCACACCCTTCTTCCTCAAAAACTCCACAAAAGTAGTAGTAAAACATGCATTCCAACAGCAACCCAAAACAACCGCAACCCAGTCCATTACCAGTAATTAACTTGAACCCACGGCTTCCGATCACCATCCCGTGAGTTCTTACATGCATATAACGAATTATCAAGAATTCCCAGGAGAAAGAATGTATGAAATAGAGCAGTAACTTACCTTGCATGTTGGATAACTCTTCCCTCTTCCTTGGTTCTTCGACCTCTAAGTTTTACTCCCAATTAGGGCTTGAAAGAGAGGGAAAATCAATTAGGGCCTTTCCTCAGTTCTTCAATCTCTAGATTTCTCTCCCCAATTAGAACTTGAAGGAGAGGGGAAATTGATTAGGGTTTGTGTGGAATTTTTGAGAAGGGTTGTAGGGGTTCTATTTTGGTTTTTAAGGTTTGAAGTAAGGGTGAAATGTCTGAGCTTATAATCCTTTAAAAGTCCCCTCCCGACTGACCTTGGGAACCTTTAAATCTTGTCCTTTAATTTGGCAAATAAGTGACGCACGTGTCTGATGCCTACTAGTCTGCGATCGCATTTACGTCGCATAACCAACATGCGGTTCGCATTCTGGACGCGAATCTCAGCCCTGATTTCTGTCTCATTCTGCGACCTAGGAGGTCTGATTTGCGGTCCGCATTTTGAAAATGCGACCGCATACTGACAGCATTCCTGACGTAGGTTTCTGCCCAAAAATCTGTTTTAGTGTGTGATACATTAGGCACGATATGCGGTTCGTATTTTAGAAATGCGACCGCACTTATGACCGCATTTCTGGCATTGATCCTTGTCCAGAAATCTGCCTTGGTCTGCAATTTCAGCGTGAAAAAATGCGGCTCGCTTGGGGGTTTTGCGGTAGCATACCCAGCTTTGCGAAGCCTTTTGCTCTTTCCTTGACTTGTTGAACTCTTTTCCGGGTTCTTAGGCCCTTATATGTAGACTATCTTACGGCGCAATCTAACGTACGAATTATGGGTTGTAACACCTAGGTGCCGCGGCTTGGGCTAGTTTCTTAGGCTCTCGATTTTGGCTTGCTATAGGCTCTCAGGTTTGGCTTACTCCCCTAGTGTTTGGTGTCTTCCACTCTTTGTTTCGACGTATGATGGTGGACTCGGGACCCCCTCTATATCGAGCTTCCCTCCTTTCTTTAATTATCTTTTCAGCTTCAATGGCAGCTAAGAATACATCATGAAGAGAAATGAACGCATGTAGCCTCAACTGATTAGAGATATCATTATTTAACCCATTCTTGAATCGGATGATATCCTCTTCTTCTTCTTCGTCTTCCATGTCAAGTGATAGACGAATCTTCTCAAAGTCATCATAATATTCTTCCGCGGACTTCAACCCTTGTTTTAAATCATACAACTTCTGTAACTGCTCTTGCTTGTGCCATGGGTTTACATACTTACGTGTCATTATTTGCTTCAATTCCACCCAGGTTATGAGTGTAGGCTGGTTATGTCTAACTCTGGATCTTTTCTCATCCTCCCACCAAGTAGAAGCATAGGACTCGAAAGCGGCAATGGCATATGTAGCCCTCTTCTCCTCAGCCATATCATTAATTACAAATATCCGCTCAACTTGACGTTTCCATTCTAAAAATCGATCAGGATCGCTAGTCCCCTTAAAGGCAAGGATAGTAACCTTAACGCTGTTCAACCCACTGTTTCGGACATGGTCTCGGCCCTCTCATTTTGGTAAGATTGGTCGGAAGTCCTCATAATGTCAGCATATTCATCAAACTCATACTCTAAGTTCCTTCCACCAAAACCTCTAAGTCTCCCTCTAGGACAATGATCACAACCACGTCCTCCCATGTAGTCTCGGCCTCTATTCCGTTGCCCTACTCTCAGATTCCGTGGCCCCAAATCATCATCTTTAAATTCCTCAAACTTGGGTTGATCATCCTCTCGAGCTGCTCTCATATCCCCGACGGGTGCTATGTTTCTTCGGGCTGGCATTAATGGTGGTATGACACCCCGGGGAATCCCCATGGTCCTGACATTTTGAGCACCTCCGTACCTCTGCTCGTTTTGGCGAGCTAACTCGGCAAACTGCTCGGGTCTGACGGTGGAATCGTCACTAGTTCCTTCTCCGGCATCCTTCTGATTGCTAGAGGATCTTTCAATGTTCTCCTCTTGGGTACTAATTGCCCTTACTTCAGCAAAGAGGTCGGCCAAAGTAATATGTCAGTTACAAGATTTTCTCCTTACGTAGCCATGTACCTGTAAAAGAAAAAAGACTATATGTTAAGGTTAGTTAAAAATACTCTCTCTCACTTTTTGACTGACTCCCGGGTTCACTCAAATCTCGGGTAGGATTTCACACTTGTCTTCAAATTGGCTTCCTCTAATTGATCTAATTCCTTAGCGACCTTTCAAGTTCACAAATTCAATAGTTTCTTCGGGGTGATTGAATTTATGTGACTCAATAAGCGAGCAACTTTTTAAGTGAGCACAATAAGCCAAGAATTATCTACAAAAGTGGAAATTCTGAGTTTTAAGCACGAGGTCCTACAAGCTCAAAGATTAGTAGTTGCTTAAGTAAGAAATTACTAAGAATTACTAATTATAATTAATGTAATTCAAGAAGGAATTTCGAAATAGTAAAGGGAAGGAAATTTTTGAAGCTTTCCCACTTTAGTTTGGAGAAGACGATCCTCTCTCCTTAGCT
>MCJB01000527.1:0-18462 GCA_002018475.1 Nicotiana obtusifolia | reverse complement strand
AGTCGGCCGGGTGTGGCACCTATTGTGCAACCACTGATCAGTTGGGTATGATAATGAGGAGGCCCACAGAGGCATATATATGTATATGACGATTTTCAAAAGGATATAAATATATGTATATGCATATGCATGTCAAGCATGACATGGTTAGTCGCCCTCAGAGGCATTCAGATGGTACAGGTTGTATGTCTCTTACCCTGATGCTTATTATTGTTCTTACATTATGTTTCCTGTCTTACATACTCAGTACATTATCCGTACTGACGTCCTTTATTTGTGGACGCTGCATGTCGTGCTGCAGGTCCGGACTGACAGATAGACGAGGCTCCCCCACTACAGTAGGTTGTCCGGTTCAGCGGATATTGGCGAGATCCATCCTTCGGACTTGCCACAGTCTTGGTATGCATTTTGTTGTAGGCATTATGGGCACGTCGGGGCCCTGTTCCGACGTAGGTTACATTATGTACGTTTTTGTCGAAGCTCATAGACAAGTGTCAATTTATGCATAGACAAGTAATGGGTTGGCTTATGTACAGTTGAATTGCCTTGTCGGCAAACGTATATATTTTATTTTATGGTTTTGCATTGCAGCCTTATGGGCCATATTATGTATATAAGTATGTTCGTATCATGGCATGACGTCTCGGTTCATTATAATTATTGTTCGAGATTATATGCATATGACAAGCCTTATAGATAATAAGGAAAGTTAGATGAAGGGTACGCCGGCGCCCGTTGAGTAGGGTCCGGTGCCGGTCGCGGCCCTCCGGCTTGGGTCGTGACACTATCACATGGCAACTTGGCGAAGCCCCCTATCTCTTCTAGAAGAGGAGTCATTTCCATATTGACAAATCGGAAGGCATCTCTTTTTTCAACCCAGAACATGGTGGCTGCCTCAATTAATTCACTGTTAGGCCGAATGTTCAGCAAAGACGACAAGTTACCCAACACTCCCCTTACATGGTTTCTGTCTCATGGTGCAAGGTTATTCTACCAGTCAATCAGCAGAGGTGGGATATTCTGGACCATGCCAAACCTGGGAATTGCTTGCTTCATCTTCTGCAAACAAAATAAAGTTAGCCCTTTCCCCCTCCAAATTCGACTATTTACGCAATAACTGTCAACATTTGGCACGTTTTCTCCAAGTAATGCACATAATATGATGGTTTCCTTTGGGATTGTGGAAATCCCTTTGGACTTTTGGACAAGGTTTATCTAAGCAGATTACTGAGTCAATGACGTTTTAATCCATACTAGGTTTAGCATGATGCATGTACATTTCAAATCAGAGTGGGGTTTAGAAGGGTCTAAATTGATACTCTCAAGTGGATGACTTGAGAGGGAAAGGCACGGGACCGTCGACTGCACGTTAATCAACTAGTCTACCACTAATAAGCCTTTCCAGTTTAAAGGTGTTTTATAGGAAAGCGCGGACACTCATCAAATGCCGCTATGTTGATAATAGGTACGAGTGGAGTATGATGTTGAAAGCATGCGTTATGCAAAAAATAATAACATGTTGCCAGATATTTTGCATGATGAAATCACGTAAGAATAGTAAATAATGCGATAAAGATAAACAAAAGAAAGAAGGAAAAAAGAAAGACAAAGGAGAGAAGTTAGCATAGCTTACGAAAAGTTTGAGAACCTAATTAAATGAAGCAAGGGAAATAGGGATGGGAGATACATGATATAGCAATTTTAAGCAAATAAGGGGAATAGGGAGGGGATGTACATGAAAGAAGTCAAATAATCCATTAATCCACACAAGCGAAAACTTCATTATGGTAAGAGCCTAAGTATATCCCCAGCAGAGTCGCCATGCAGTCGCGTCCCTTTTCTCGCCAAAACAGATTTCAACATGTGACAACTCTTTTAAATAGGTGTTAAAAGAGAAGAGTCGCCACCTAACGATTTTATGGTTCGTTAGGGAACCTATTTGCAACTAATTCTATTTTAACTAGTCTGTGTTACCAAAAATCAGGTAAGGGCTCAAATTACCTTGAAAAGACGGGGTTAGGCACTCTTTCAGGTCCACAACTGTGGTTTCTAGCCGAATTTTACGCTATGTGGGATTATTGGATTATAATTGTCCTATGTGATCATATAAATTAAAGGAATATAGAGAGTCTAAATATCTAACTACAATGTGAAGCAAGCGTAAAAGGGTTTACACATATGAAGAAAGTAGATTATACATTAACAAGTGATTGGTACAAGCTTTTGATGATTACAAGATACATCCTAGTTTGTTCTAAGTCCAAATAAACAGGGGTGCAAGTAGTAAAGATATATGGGGGTCCTACGTTCTTTAGCCTAAAGGATCAGCCCATGCAACATAAATAATACTTCACAACTTCCTTAAAGATAGGGTTTGCTCATATTATTCAGCAGGCGCAGTCTATCATCTCCTGCTACCCAATTACTATCTTAAAATCGTTTACCTAAAGCGTTCTAGTTTAATTTTAAACCGCGTCCTATATGTGCTTTATCCATCCCATGCCTATGGTCCAGGAGGCTCTGGACCTACTATTTTGGTAGTTCTAGACTTTACTTAGAATGCTCAAAATGATAAAACTACGCGCACATTCAAAACAAGTAGGACTGCACATAGTTAACAGTTAATGGCTCAAATTGGTTTCCACATATATGCACAAACGCACGCAAACAATCATGATCTTATGCTAACAGAGTTCCAGATTATGCAATAAATGGTTGTAGGTAGATTTGGAGTCGAGATACATTAAACTTGTTCAAAACCTACAGACATGATTTCTATGTGATTGAACGGCCCAAAATTTTATATAACATCCTACGAACTGCTGGTTTAACAAGTGATTTATTAGAACCTTATAGGCATGATCTCTAGGTGAGTTATGACCAGACTATGGGATTGTTGAAACGCATAGTTATTTGTCTTTGATCCTATAGGCATGATTTCTAAATGAATAGCGAAATCCTATGGGCATGGTGTCTAGATGAATAGCGAAATCCTATAGGCATGGTATCTAGATAATCACATCCAGGCAACAAAGTAATTGAGAACATATACTAGTTTCATTTCATTCCTATAGGCATATCATCTAGGCAGCAGTAGGATAAGGATAGCAGTAACAACAGCCTTAATTAAACGCTTTGAAATCCTATAGGCATGATTCCTTAGATGATCAGATTTAGCCGACTTTAGGCATAAAGCTGTTTAAAGAGCACAAGTCATTGCATTAATCCTATAGCTATGATTTCTAGGTGAGCCACACAATTCAGAGAGATATCAATGTAAACAGTTCTTAGTTATTCAAACGAGAACCTATAGGCATGATCTAACATCATATAGCAGTAGAACATGTTGAGCAAATAGTCAATTAACGTTTAGATCCTATATGCATGTTTTCTACCCTTTCATACGAAAAATAAAGTATCTCAACCCCCCGCTTTCACTAATTCTCATTATTCGTTATTACATATTATTACATGCCCAAATAGAATATAAAATAATTTCATACTTAATAGGGTGATTATAGGCCCAAATACAATAATTACAGGTCCAGCACAAGTACAAAATAACCCAGCAATGCCTTCTAGGCCTTTACCAGCCTTACTCTTCGCATATCCAGCAGGCCCAACACCCCAGGCTCACAAGGATGATTAAAGCACCCTGACCAATGCTCAGATCCAACAACACACACGGCTCAATAAGTCAGGCCCCAAACAAGAAGACAATTGTCTTGCTTACCTATTAACAAACAAAATGAATGTGGGAACATGAATTCAAACATGTCCTTCAGGTGACTCAGAGTTCAGGCAAAGACACATACACATGGATTCCTACTATCACAATCATCAGCAAAAAGACTTTCTAAGTATCACCCTAAGGGTGATGTCTTATAGGTAGAAGAGCACACATACACAAGGACCTTATAATCACACAAATGAGCACATATATAGGGCTTTTAAATTAGCAAACAAGTTCAATGTAACAAACTTCTTAAGATACACCTGATTAGTTGCAACAATATGGCAAATAGGAATCCATCAAGCAAGGGAACTAAGCACGAGAATTCAAGGCATGCAAGGGCATGAATTGATTCTAAGAAGATTAACAAGTAACAATGACATGCTCAAGAGGCACCTTTGAGACATATACCAACAACAGTCTTCCCAAGAAGACCTCAACACAAGAATGCAAGACAAGACATAACTAAGAATGTTAGGTCAATTCATGGGAAGCAGAAGTGTTAATAAGAAAAACATATTAAAGAAACTGAAGGTCAAAAGTATCACAAACTCAGCATCACAACTAATCAGCAAGCAAGTACTTAATGCAAATCGATCACATATAGCAGGTTCAGTTATGCACATCAAAGATTTTCTTAGGCATTAAACTCGAGCAAACCTAGCACTAGCAGGCATGGGTCTACAGAACAATATGGTAGTAAAGCATGCAACTATAGTAAGGGTTGGGGTTCACAAGTGGAAGAGAAACATGCTTGTCTGAAGAATTCAGAATTCAGATAGACATGATCATTTTAAGAAAGTGAGAAGTAGCAAGTTATGCACGAATGACTTAGCATGGCGAAGTACAGTGGATATGAATTAGTGTCCTAGGAGTTTTAACACAGGAATCCAAAGCAAGGCATGAATACGGGCAAGCAACAAACATTGGAAACTCATGTATACATAAACATAGTAGACTAAGCAGGTTCAAGATGGTAAGAAGTTACACATAGTGAGCAGATGTCCAAGTTTAGGATTTAGGCAAGTTTAGATACTAGAAAACACAGGACCAAAGACTAACTTCAAGGCGGATAGGATTGCAAATAAAGATAACACCACATTGAAATCATATTGGTTCACAAAATTCGAACAACATGGATATTCAGAGCATGACCACAAGTAAAGAGAATAGAATTGCAAGAGTCAAGGTACTCACCAGTTGCAAATTAACGAACAAGAAAATGAGAAAGCTAAGTTCCAGCAGCAACTCAATTAGCAGTAGTAAGGAGAGACAACAGGACTCCCAAAATCTCAGTGCGTCAAAGTTTCCAAGGGTTTAGTGAACCCGGGCAGTGCTCACACTGAGAAAGAAGCAACAATCGAATTCCGGTGGCCTTGACTTTTAGCCGGCCAAGGTCTCAAGTTTTAGAACAGTAGAATGAGTGAGAGAGCAATAGTAATGATTAAGGTCTGTTTTAGGGGGATTGTGGAAGGGTTTATATAGTAGCAAAATTAGACGAACAAAATAAGGAAATACAGCCGATTAAACACAAAAAAAAAAGGAAAGAATATATTCCATGCACAGTCGAATCAGTAAAGGAAGTAAGAATTTCAAACCCTAGTTTGAATTGGATTTAGGAAAATTCATCCACAAACCCTAATCACGACGGAATCAACGGAGATATGTCATAATCAAGAAGAAATTTTCTCTGTTTGAGTGTATAAAGCCACAATCGCACCCAGATCCATAGGGTCAAAGCCATATCTATGAGAATCAGACTTTCTATAAGTATAATGGTAACAAAAGCTACCATAACTGAGCGAGAATAACAGAGAAGGTAATTAAAATCCGCATATGAACGCATATAAGGAAGGCGATGAGGGATCTTTTAAGTCGGTCTGGGTTTAGTCTCTGAGGAAGAAGAGAGCGTGTGAGGGCGGTTATGGAGAGGCAAGTGAGGACTAGGTTTTAGGGGCGGGTAATTAAAAACTGTGGGGCTATTATGGGCCATTGATCATCTTAGATTAATGACCACGATTTAAGAGAGACGGGGCGAGTCAGGAGATGGGTATAGGGTAATGGGCTGCTGGTGCTGGGCTAGGGGTTATTGGGCTAAGGTTTTTGGGCCTATTTTGATCCGAAAACTAGGCTTAACATTGGGCTGGAATTGAAAGTAATAACAACTGTGGAGAAATAATCAGTAAAATAGATAAATAAATATTAAAAAATATTATTTATGTAATTTAATACTTTAAAATAATGGCTTAGGATTATAAAAATTTAAAAATACTATTTTTACCTAAATAAAATAATAAATGTAATTAATTATAAAGTTTAGGCTATTATTGCAAATATTGTAAATAAGATTAAAAAATACAAATATAATAATATAAAATGAGGCAAACTATTATAAAATATGCTTGTGGGTATAAATAACCAATTTAAATTACTCAAAATAATTCGAAGAATAATTTGTAGAATATTGAATAATTAAAATGCAAGAAATCAATTTAAAAGCTTCAAAATTGTAGAAAATACTTATATAACCCCTGTAAATTAGGTAATAGTACAAAATGACATTTGAAAGTATATAAAATATGAGGGAAAAATTAGGTATCAACAGTCATGTATCTAGTACAACTTTAAATAAGATAATGCGTGCTAATAATTAGGTTATAGTATACACTCTTAAGAAGTGTAGTATATGTCCGTGTACAAAACAATATAGACTACCTTTTCCAACTAGTTCAAGCAAAAGCACTACTAGGTTTGATCTTGTACGCATGGATGTATGGGGGCCTTATAAAGTTCAAACCTTTGATGGGAATAAATACTTCTTAACCATAGTTGATGACTTTACTAGAATGACATGATTTTATTTGTTAAAATTGAAATGTGATGCATGTATAGTCATTCCTCTATTTTTGAAATATGTTCAAACTCAATTCAATACAATAGTTAAAGTTGTTAGATCAGACAATGGTACTAAATTTTTATTGATGTATATTTAAGTAACTAGGAATAATACATCAAAGATCATGTGCCTATATACCATAGCAAAATGGTATAGTAGAAAGAAACTATAGACATATTCTAGAAATACCAAGTGCAATAAGATTTCCAGAAAATATTTTCTTGAAGTTTTGGGGACATTGTGTACAAACTGTATACATAATTAATAGATTGCCTTCATCTGTGATTAAAATATCTCCACATGCAAAAATGTACAGTAGAAAACCATCTCTTAGTCACTTAAGAGTAATAGGATACCTATACTATGCAAAAATATTGATAAACATGATAAACTTCAACCAAGGACAAGATCTAGTGTCCTAATGGGATACTCAGAGGTACAAAAAGGCTATATACTCTATGATCTTAATAACAAGTATTTCTTTGTAAATAGGGATGTTAGTTTCAGGGAAGATGAATTTTCTTTCAAATGGAATACTACTGAGACTCCAAACTTCACGAACAATATGCCTGAGATATCTCAAGTAGATGATCACATTATACCAGTTCTGGAACTACAACAAGAGTCTTCTAACAAAAATCAAGAGCTAAGTGGAAACAATAAAGTGATACAACAACCTCCAGTTATCAATCATCAATAAATCAAACTTTGTCAGAGACAAAACCTATTTTTCAATCTACTGCAGCACCACCATCTCAAACACTCCCTATTCAATCTAGTTGTACACCTACTATAACACTACTAACTCAAACACAACATATTCAACCTATGTCAAGATCAAAGCCAAAAGTTGAACCTACTAGAAAGTCAACAAAATCTTCAAATCGACCTATATGTAAAAAAAACTTTATATCTCTAAGTTTACATAACAACACTACCTACCCAGGCACAAACTTCATTTCCTATGATTAGATCTCACTAAAATACAATACATTCCTATCGGCTTTTTCATCCATGACAGAACCACAATCCTATGTTGAGGTAGCTCAAGATCCAAAATGGATTGAGGCTATGCAGGCAGAGATTGATGCCTTGCATAACAATAACACATGGGAAATAGTGAGTTTGCCGGAAGGAAAAAAATTTAATTGAATGTAAGTGGATATACAAGATGAAATACAAAGCCACAAGTGAAGTTGAAAGACTTAAGATGAGACTTTTAGCAACAGAATACAACCAACAAGAAGGTATAGACTACCAGGAAATTTTTTCTCCGGTAGTCAAGATGGTGATAGTCAGATCAATCATGTCCATAGCAGTTGCAAAGTTGGCATAGACACCAAATGGATGTATATAATACCTTCTTACAAGGTGATCTCAATGATGAAATTTATATGGTACTTCCTCAGGGACTTAATAGTCAGAGTGAGACTAAAATGTAGACTCATAAAATCCCTCTATGGATTAAAACAAATACCAAGACAGTGGAACGCTAAATTGATAAAGGCTTTATTAAATTTTCAATTCATTCTGAGCCAATTTGACCACTCTTTATGCATTAAAAATATAGATAAATGTACTACAGTGGTCCTTATTTATGTTGGTGACGTGTTGATAACAGGTGATAGTTTGGATCTCATAGAAGATACCAAGAATGCACTCCAAAAGGCATTTAAGATGAAGGACTGAATTGAAATACTTGGTAGGTATTGAATTTGCAAGAGGAGATAAAAGAATTCTTATGCATCAGAGAAAATATGCATTAGAACTCATTTATGAACTTGAACTCTTTGGATCCAAGAAGATGCATATTAATTGGAGAAGGCAACATATTTCAGAAGTAAATGAGGCTTTAGCCTTTAGTGTTAATAATAGATAGTTTATATATAAAGAGGTAAAAATATAAATTTAATAATTCTTAATGGGTTAATAGTTTATCCGATAAAAAATTGAGTAATCCGCACCCGAACCGATAAATCGTTAACTATAAAATTTTAATATGTTCACTAACCGTTAATGCGATAACCCGATACTAATAAGCAGTAAGCCAATTTTATGGTTGGGTTATTGGTTGCGGCTCAATTTTGAACAGTTGTATACTCTTGTCCAATAAACATCAAGATAAAATTACAGCATTTTATGATGCGGACTGGGCATCATGCCCACAAACAAGAAAATCTATTATTGGTTTTTTAGTAAAGATTTGGGGATTCAACGGTGTCCTGGAAGTCAAAGAAACAAACTACAATATCAAGAAGCTATGCTAAATCTGAATATAGATGCATGGCTTCAGTAGTAGCAGAATTGACATGGTTATTAGGAGTGCTCCAGGAAATTGGTCTCAATTTTGAACTTCCAATAACTATTTACAGTGATAGAAAAGTTGCAATCTAAATTGCAGCAAATCTAGTCTTTCATAAAAAGACAAAACACATTGAAATAAACTGTCATTTCACAAGAGAGAAGATACAACAAGGAATAGTGAAGACAGAATACATCAATACTAAGGACCAACCAACATACATCCTTACAAAGGGATTGAACAAGGTTCAACATGTGTACTTAAGGTCCAAGCTACGATTACTTAACATTTTTCCTCCACCTAGTTTGAGGGGAATATTGAGAATAATGAAAGAAGTATAAAATAGTTAGAAGGGTAGATTAGTCTTCTTATATTTTCAGGAAATCAGTTAGTTAGTTATACGTCTAAAGTCAGTGATCAACAGCTCACATAGAGAAGTTGTTAATCCTCTAATATCTGCATACATATACATGATTATACACAGAGGAATACAAGTTGAATATGCATTTCCATTTCAATCGCTCATGCCTCTCTATTCTATCTTTCTTCTTTTCCTCATCTCATAGTCGAATGCCTTCATTCTTCTTCCTCTTCTCAGCTTCCAATCTCACAACTGCTCATGATAATAGCTTGAACTTCTACAGTGTTCCTAGAGACCAAGCAAAACACAAATTTGTTATCCATGGGTTTGATTGTGTTAGACATGATGTTGCTTTGCTCACCGCTATTTCTCCTGTATGAGTAGTGTTACATGTTTCTTACAATAGTTCTAAAAAGAGGCGGCCCGGTGTACAAGTATCTCGCATTGGTCCGCGAAAGTTTCGCACCCCAAGGGGTGTGATATAAACAGCTTACCCTAATACAAGCATTAGTGTCTGCTCCCACAGCTTGAACCGTTTAATATTTTAATGTTGTTTAATTTTTTACCTGAGTTTTAATCTGGACATAATTTTGTACTGGTGCAGGAGGTTATGCAGAGTTTGGGAATATATATTGTGTCAATTGATAGACTAGGTTATGGAGAAAGTGATCCTCATCCCAAAAGAACACCAAAAACCTTAGCTCTTGATATAGAAGAGTTAGCTGATCAATTGGAATTGGGATCTGAATTCTATGTTATGGGATTTTCCATGAGAGGACAAGCTGTTTGGGGACTTCTTAAGTTTATTCGTCACAGCTACGATTGATTTTGTATTCACATAGAAATGAATTTTCCTACTAGTATAACTTTTTAATTATTTGGGTATGGATTGTGGGTTATATTCATGAATGGTCGTAAAACATTCAGATTATTGCACCAAAGTCTTAAAATTAATTTTTGTCACTTAAAATAGAACTAGAGCTTAACTTACGTGCCCAAATAGTATAAAAAGAACTTTTACATTATCAGGGATTCAGCTCCCCTCCCGTATAGAATTTCTCCAATTTCAGCAGTGCAGGTCTAACTAATGACATATGTCATTTTTTAAATCCAAAGGCCAAGACTAAATCAGTCCCTAAACTATGGTTAAAACTAAATATTTCTATAATTTAGCCTTTCCTTAAATCTAGAATCCTTTACTTACAGGAATAGCGGGACACGGTACCAGCAAATCACATCCTTTCATTGATTTTTTATTTTCATTATTTTTTCATGAATCAAATCTCCAAATTGTTAAATATTTTTCTCCTCAAATTCCAAATTCCTTCAAATGAGATATTATTTTCTTAGCATCGTAACTTTTTTATTTTCACATGGACAATTTCATTTGTGTTCTTCCACCTTTTTTGTTTCTTAGAAACCAAATAAATATAGTTTTTTTTTGTAGCAATTGGTTGCATTGATAAAAAATTTTAATAGTTAATGTGAAGAAGAAATAACTAAAAATGCAAATTATTAATTCAGAAGAGGAAACTTGAATATAAAAATGCTTCAATGAGGTTAACATTGAATCATATTACATATCTGGACGAAAAAGATAGTTTCTCTATGATTGCTTAAAGGAACTAACAACATCATACCAATTAAAAATGGTCAACATAATAATTTCATAATAGCAAGCTGGTACTAAATTGTTGTAATGTCACGATCCAATTTAAGATCATGACCGATACTTAGGAGCAAGTATCCCTAAGTAAGCCTCATCATATTTTACAAAAAATCGAACTGAGTTTTCCCTATTTTAGGACCATCCAAAATAAACCTGTCTTAAAATCAACAACATGATCAACCAATATCATCAAAACGAATTATAATCCTCGTCAATGAAGTATTTCCAACACAATAATATGTTAAATTTCCTTTCTAGTTTTCTTTCTATGTTTTTGAACAGTAGGATCTCGTTTGTCTTTACCTCTGTAACCTTTATAACATGTTAATTTTCTTGAAGTCACATACCCGTGTACTCTATTTTTGTTTGCACATTCTTTTCTAACACTAAAACCAATTGCAGCTGCGTATTCATTGTAACAATCATATGCACGCTCATCTGAATCAAATTCCATGCCAAGTTTTATTGGCACGTTACATCCACTTTGAGAGTCACTAGATATCTCCATAAATCTACATTATAAAAAATATGATTATACAAATAATCTGTATTCTTAAATTTTGGAAAAACTTAAAAATTAAAAAAAAAAAAGAAAAGAAAAAACACAAGTCTCAAATAATGAGTTACAAGACATGGGGTCATCTGCAATCTTATTCATAACTTTTAGCTTTTTTGAACTTTTTCACTTCGAAACTAAGATTGGAAGTTTATACAAGGTTGAATAGAGTCTAATTTTCAAGTGATAAATGTAGAGCAAACTGCTATCATGTTGCCTTTTGTGTTTGAAAGTAGGCATAGCCACTAGGAAGAAACATGTTCTTCTCGATCAACATTTTGTCAAACAGTTTGTAATCTTAATTATTCAACTTGCTATGCGTGTTTAAGGAATGCAATTTATCACATTGTTAAATATTGATTTCCTATTTTATTCTCAAAAGTTCAGTTGAGACATTTTATCAAACACATCGTAGACATTTTTTAACATGGGCAATTTGACACTACAAAAATCACAAGAGGTTTAATTTAACACTACAGAAATCACAAGAAGTGTAAAATTGAAGAAGAACTTGTTTTGTTGTCGTCGCTCTTTGCCCACAATAATATTTTGCTCAACAACTGCTTTCGTTTTTCTCCTTGTAATTTGGTGGTGTTGTTGTTGTAGTAGTAGTTTGTAAATGGTTTAATCTTTTGTTTTTCTTCATTCTCGTTGCCAAAGAATCGTTTCCATTGATCCGAAAATATTTTTCCAATCAAAATGAAATCCCAGCAAGATTTTTTGACAGTTGATTTCTCTTTCAAATTTTGATACTAACCCAGCAAGAAAATGTAGTTTAATCATGGTTTAGTCTAAATAAATTTTGATCATTGGATCTGAAAGATGACAGATGCCACTAAATTAGACATGCACTTATGGAAATGGAGAGATACTGTACAGGAGTTGAGCCAAATCCTATATTTACCTATTGTAGCAGATAACCTACCTTATTTTCAAGATTATTACAAATCTTATTTTTTATATGGTGTTACTTGTAGGTATTTTTCGAATGACCTCATAGTGTAAAAAAAATTGTTGTCAATGTGTATTCATGGGCGGATCTATCTTGGCCCAAGCGGTGTTACGTGATACCGCTTGATCGAAATTTTTTATTAAATATATATATAATTAAAATCCAAAAATTAAGTAACTGTTATATGTAATAAAGTGACACCACTTAAACAAGAACAGTTGTCTAGCTCATTCGGTCAAATGTGTCAGTTTCACGGGAAAGGTCGCTAGTACTAAGGATGCTAAAAAGTTTCTAACATTTTTTGAGCCATATCTACAAATAAAAGCATATTTTATGCAACGCTAAATTAGTTAACTTTTGTTGTAAGTTTCTCACGTATTTTTTTTCCTTTTATCTTCTTTTTCAATATTAAAATTGAGTATTGAGTAAGAACGATTTGCAAAATCAAAGGAATGATGAGTTTTTGTGTAATTGTCTAGTGTTTTATATTAAGAAAATATTTAGTCATTTCTAATGAGGTTGTTGAGTATATTTTAAAAAATAAAATTTCACTTATTATTCTTGAGTTGTTTTATTAATATGATTCTAACTATATTTTTTTTAATATGATGTTGTTATAGTAAATTATTATTTGTTCACTCTTTAAAATCGTGACACTGCTTATAAAAAGTCATGTGTACGCCACTGTGTATATGAGTTAAACTCGTATGACTACATCGGCATGCTAAATCAGCAAAATTTCCAAGGTGCGTAAGCCGTGTCAGTCTTAATATTTCAGTTATATCTAGTCACTGGACTTAGGATTTATATCAGTAAAGTCGCAAAACTGGATGTTTGACGACCAGTGAATGCGGTTGAAAAAACGCTGTTGTTTCTGTTTGGATATTATGATTCATCTGATCATATTCCAGCGTGACTGTGTGACCTTTGAAATGTGTAACAGATTAGCTGGAGCAATTCTTCTAACCCCAGTGGGCTAACTATTGATGGAAAAGTTTTCCTGCAAAGTTGACTAAACAAGCATACAATGAGCAGCTTGTACAGGATCAATGGACACTTGGGATTGCTCACTATCTCCCATGGTTGACATAGTACTGGTGGAACACTCAAAAGTTATTTCCTTCTTCTAGTGTGGCATCTTTCAGTGAGGATATTCTTTTCGAACAAGACTGAGTACTCATGCCTATCTTTGATTCCTATCAGAGTAAATATCGGGTGAGCACTTGTTTAGCTTCTTAGCATATCCTCATTTCATTTCACGCTAATTTGTTACTAGTTTGAATATAAATGGAGAAACATAATCAGTGAAAATTCATATAGCCACCCCCAATTTGTTTGGATTTGAGCCGTATGTGTTATACTTAGATCACTAACAGATTCAACAATGATTTCGGTAGTGCTTCGCTAGCTCTATATATGTGTGAGAAAAACAAGTACAGATAGAGTTAAATATGCATATTGCATAACTCGTTCTTTTAGCACAGAACCAGCACGTGTAAATTCTATCTCTCAATGCTCAAGATTTTACCATAATAGACAATTTTTGGAGAGAAAAATAGCTTAGTTGTGAAAAGTGGTCATTGGCTATTTGATATCATTAGTGTACTCCTCTAGCATCTGTACTTAAGATCTCCATTACTTATGTTCCCTTGGTAGTTTCTTTAGCGTCTACCTCAGAGCAGCTTTATTTGTTTTAGATGTAGAAATGAAGGCAACATGTTTTACTTAAGGATTTTCCAATGATAGATGGATTATATTAGTTCATTTATCTTGTAGCCGGGAGTGGGGGCTGTCATCAGAGTAATGTGTTAGTCTAAACAATTATGTAATACTAGTTAATTTAACCGTATTTTGTGCGTACAAAAATCTTTGTACGAAAATAAAATTAGAAAAATAAAAACAAATAAAGAAGTACTTCATACTTCTTTATGAAAAAAATGAAACATAAAATAAAGTCAAATAAATGCGTTGCGTTTCTTGCTGCACTTTTATAATGACAAAGTTACTTAAGTAACATTACTATCTGCTGGGAGTATACAATATTTTTTTGAAGGCAAAGACTATATAATGTTAGCCATCTCGCCTTCTCTTCCTATGTTATAATGTTCATAAATAATTATTAATTATTATACATGAGTCCTTTTGTTAGAGATTGTATTTAGCTTATATATTATAAGTAACATCTATTTACATGCAATATAATGTGACAGATGCTCATTGTAGCGTAATTGTACCACATAAAATTTCTATCATCCAATCTTACATTATAGAATGTATATTTACTGAAGATAGTTATCGAAGATTAAGGGAGTAAAATTGCGGCTTGTAACACTAGGCAAAACTAAAAGATACTATTACCTTACATTTTTGGTGTATACAAATCAAGTAATTAAAAATAATACCAACTATTAGAAAAGGTTAGTAGTGGTTTTATACTATTATTTACTCAAAATCATGTATTTGACTTTGTCGTCATGCCATATGCATCAACTTCTCAAATTTCTTCTTTTTACTCCTAAATTTTTTCAAAGAATTGCATTTGTCGAAAAGAAAAAAGAAGAAGAAAAAAACTCCATCATTAACTTTTAGCAATTCCACAAACATCTCCAATTCTTTGTCTCCTTTTTTCGTTCTTCTCTGTGCTTAAACACCCATTGGCCATTCTCCAAAATATTTATAAGTCCTCTTCCCGCACTAAACAACAAAAAAGAGTCGGAAAGGAAAGAAAATTGAATATTTCAAAAACAAACGTTAAAAAAAATCGCAACTAGGAGTTGTTTGAAAGAAACAATAATCCCTTTAATGATTATTTTGCAAGAAGAATAAGGAAGAATGCAATAACATATATAGACCATGAGAAAGAAGAGCAAACTGATTTTGAAAGAAGACGAACTGACCGTTTTCAAAAAAATCCAATCTTGGTCAATCACCTTCAAATAATTCAAATAGCACGCCGTGATTGTTTTTTCCAATTCTATTGCAACTTTTAAGTTACTATTTTCTCCTGTATCTACTCAACTTGTGTCTTATCATTCCCCAGAAAATATTTCCTACTTTGGTTCCTCTCCCAACTAAGGCTGGCTATTGGTCCGGTTTCAATCGGACCGGACCGGTTGAAACCGGACCAATTAAAGGTAGAGGGCTAATGGTCCGGTGGCGATATGGCTCATGGACTTTGGACCGGACGGACCGGAATAAATTTGGGCCGGAACCGGCCGGACCGGTTCGGCAGTGCAATTGCTTTGTTTAAATTATAGCCGTTGCCAACGGCTATATTGAGGAAATAGCCGTTGGGCAACGGCCAAAAACGGCTAGTTTAACCCCATAACCACCCCATAACCCCCCCTAACTATTTTTTCTTATAAATACCCCATTATTTCATCATATTATTCACAAAAATCATCAAACTCTCTCTAATTCTCTCAAAATCATCTACAATATTGCTATTTTGTTACTTTGGCTACTTGTCTAAATCTAAATTCCACAATTTTGGTTATTATTTATCAAGTTTTACTTGGAGTTGCTAACTTGCTATCAATTGAAGGTTCAAGTTTCAACTTCATCTCAATTATACGGCTATATTGGTTGGTCGTTCTTATCTCTACTCTTTAATTATATTTTCGTGATATATTTATTTTATTCGTTGGTTATTTTATTTGCTATAAATTATAATTATGTCTCAAAGAGGTTCAATTGGAACTAGTAGTGGGGGGTGGGCACGTGGTCGTTCGGGAAATAAGGGTAAAGGAATTATTGGTAGTATTGACACGATCAATACTACTATCGGAGTGAAACAAGGGATCTAAAGAAGAAGAGAGGCTAGACTATATTAGTAACAAGCAAACCTTGTATGTATATCTCCAAATATTTTGGAGATAAATACCAATTAGAAGGTCTGAGACGACCCAGAAAGCACTTGATCATATCATGATCTGATTTGTAAGCCTACTTGGGTCTTGAGTATTTACTTGTAAGAACGAAATTCTTTGTTTTGTAATGGATAGTTTCAACTCCGTAAAAAAGAATTCAGTCAAATTTTTCTTACATTGAACCATTCCTATATCATATATGTGTATATGTAAATACAAGTACCATATATATATTTTATATGGATATATGGATTCATTTGGTTCTTTTTATTTTTGCTCGAGCTGGATGATTAAAAATTATCATGTCCAGTTCTCTCGGGTTCTAATCAACACATAGAGGAAAATCAATATTATCATGATTTTAGCTCCTTTAATCCTCTTGATTCACAAAATGTAGAAGAGGAATATAATTATGAAACTGGGGTTAATTTAGAAGAACAACGTGCATTTGAGGCTAGTCCACCTGAAGTTCAGTCCGACTTGCCTCCTCCCGTACCTCCCACTAGAGCTCCGGTTCAACGTAAGGATAGATCTGAGGTTTGGGAATTTGTACAGAAGAACAAGGATACTCAGACGGCCGTTTGTGGTCTTTGTGGACATGTGTGGATGTTTAGAACTGGGGGTAATGAAGGTGGGACGGGTAAAATTAGAACTCACTTATTAAAGAAACATCCCAAGGAATGGTCAACCCGGGCGGGGGGTATTTATCTTGGAACCGAGCATGGGGGGTAGCACATGACGCATCCTCGGGTATCCAAACTAAACTTAACCAAACAACAGGAGGAATTCTTAGTTATGATAAACAAAGGGATAGAGAAAATATTGCTAAACTAGTTGCGGTAGACGGTTTGCCTTATAGTTTTCCTTCTTCTACTGGTTTTGTTCGACATATCCAAGCTACATATAATCCTTCCTTTAAAGGTTTTCCAAGAACAACTGTAAAAAATGATATTATTAAATTTAAAAATGAATATAGAGATTATTTGAGATATTTATTTGATAACTTTGACACTAGAGTATGCCTTACTACTGATATGGGTCGTTCTACTAATAACTGCGATTATATTACTGTTACTGTTCATTGGATAGATCCTGATTGGGTCTTCCAAAAACGTATAATTGCATATAAAGTAGTTGATGAACCACACACGGGAAATTATATTTCCAAAACTGTTTCATCTGTTTGTCGTGCTTATTGTTTGACTAATAAAGTTTTTAGTATTATAGTAGATAATGCTACGAACAACACAGAAGCACTTAGGAATTTAAGACCTATTTTAAACCCCCTTTTGAGGAATTTTTTTATGTTAGATGTGCATGTCATATCTACAACTTAGTAGTCAAGGATGGTCTTGACTTATTTAACAACATTATTGAAAAAGTTAAAGTAGCTATTGCCTTTATTTTTAGAAATAAAAATCAACAAAGAAAAAGAGAATGGGAAAGAAAATGTATAGAATTAGGAATGCCGATTAGGAGAGTTCCAAAAGAAGTTTCTACTAGGTGGAACACTCTATATGAAGCATTAACTGTTGCTTACGAATATAGAGAACCAATAACTCAAATGTATAATAAATATTTTATGGATATTTACCACCTTAAGGAGGAAGATTGGAACCTTGTTGAACATCTCCTCCAGTTTTTAGAAAAATTTTATCATGCGACTTTAGAATTTTCTGGACAGTATTATCCAACTACTCCTACTATGTTATACTATATAGCCGGCATATCCGAATTATTAAAATTATATAGGCAATACGCTTCATATAAAATGGCTGTAGATGCCATGATTGAAAAGTTTAAAAAATATTTTTTTCCAATTCCTCAACTTTTTTACATTGCTTCTGTGTTGCATCATGCATTTAAATTAAAGTTAACTGAACGACTTGTTCAGGAAATATACACAAATTTAGATATAACACCTGTTGAAATTGCAACTAATAAGTACCCGAGTGTAGATGTTGCTCGAGGTAAAGTTTCTACTGATTTTCAGGCTATTTTCGCAAAGTACCGAGCTTGGGCAGAGAGTGCTACACCAACTGCACCGATACTTTCAACCGGTGAAAATACTTCTCAAGTAAGCAAACGACATGCTGGGATGAGCAGCTTCGGAGGACTTGATCA
>MCJB01000526.1:1344-19726 GCA_002018475.1 Nicotiana obtusifolia | reverse complement strand
ATAGAACGGCTCGGTGTATAACTGCCCGTCCGACTTTAGCTCGGCCCGGTGTATAATTGCCCGTCCGACTTTAGCTCGGCCCGGTGTAGTACACATATACTTCTATATATAGTCGCACAAAAAAAAAATTATATATATATATATAGTCGCACACTAGGTGCCTGCCCGGCCAACTTACAGAACGACACGGTATATAAAACAACTATTATATGCTGAACTGATTTAATCATTCCTTCGTTAGTAGCACTGCTCGTATCATCTATGGATTACCTTTTTACATACACGTCACCATACAAATCACATACGCCCCCAAGGGCTCATCAGCACTACCTTATTGCATGCCTTACCCGGCCGTACCCGGCTCGGTCACAAGAAATTCAATCATACATATATATACATATACACGTCATACAGTGCAAGCTTACTTATGACTTGTTACATTTATTACCCTTCTTTCTCATAGTGACATAACACTTAACTCCTATATCGATTGTACTTCCAAGGTGACATAATGTCAAATAGATAACAACATATAGAAACCTCCATAAGAGGGGAAACAATACAAGCACTCTTAGCTTCTAAGAATGGAGTATTCTTTTGGGGCTCTTTGAGACGTTGTATTCAACAGGAATCGTGCAAAAGAAAGAACAGTATAGTCTTACATACCTGATATATATATTGCACCAGCTCTCAAGCCTCGAGATTGATAAAATTCCTTAATCTACAATTGAAGAACAGTTCACTTGTTACTCACTACGCACCATAGCTATTACTAACCATAATCTCCTGAATTTATATGGTGCTTTCCCATAATCTTCCTCTTCTTAACCTTATCAAACATATTCATGGCACATGCAGCTCAACAACGATCATATCCCACACTATTAGTGGTAATTAAATTGAACCCATAGCTTTCACTTACATTCTTATGAACTCTTACATGCATGCAATGGATTTTCAAGAATCCCTAAGAGAATGGGTGTAGGAACTTACCTTGCATGTCGGATTACTTAACCCTCTTTTCTTGGTTCTTCAATCCCTAAGTCTTGCCCTCGCTTTGGGTTTGCAAGAGAAGGAAACTTAGCTAGGGTTTCTCTATACTTGCTCAATTCCTTGATTCTTTCTTCAATTTAGAGCTTTTGAAGAGAGAATTCTGGTCAAGGTTCATGGGTTCTTTGAGAGGAGTCGTCTGAGGCCTTCTACTGAGTGTTTGCTTCATAAAAATGAAGAAGGAACGGTATAGTCTTACATACCTNTTTATATAAATGCACAACGGGTGCCTACCCGGCCGACGTATAGAACGGCTCGGTGTATAACTGCCCGTCCGACTTTAGCTCGGCCCGGTGTATAATTGCCCGTCCGACTTTAGCTCGGCCCGGTGTAGTACACATATACTTCTATATATAGTCGCACAAAAAAAAAATTATATATATATATATAGTCGCACACTAGGTGCCTGCCCGGCCAACTTACAGAACGACACGGTATATAAAACAACTATTATATGCTGAACTGATTTAATCATTCCTTCGTTAGTAGCACTGCTCGTATCATCTATGGATTACCTTTTTACATACACGTCACCATACAAATCACATACGCCCCCAAGGGCTCATCAGCACTACCTTATTGCATGCCTTACCCGGCCGTACCCGGCTCGGTCACAAGAAATTCAATCATACATATATATACATATACACGTCATACAGTGCAAGCTTACTTATGACTTGTTACATTTATTACCCTTCTTTCTCATAGTGACATAACACTTAACTCCTATATCGATTGTACTTCCAAGGTGACATAATGTCAAATAGATAACAACATATAGAAACCTCCATAAGAGGGGAAACAATACAAGCACTCTTAGCTTCTAAGAATGGAGTATTCTTTTGGGGCTCTTTGAGACGTTGTATTCAACAGGAATCGTGCAAAAGAAAGAACAGTATAGTCTTACATACCTGATATATATATTGCACCAGCTCTCAAGCCTCGAGATTGATAAAATTCCTTAATCTACAATTGAAGAACAGTTCACTTGTTACTCACTACGCACCATAGCTATTACTAACCATAATCTCCTGAATTTATATGGTGCTTTCCCATAATCTTCCTCTTCTTAACCTTATCAAACATATTCATGGCACATGCAGCTCAACAACGATCATATCCCACACTATTAGTGGTAATTAAATTGAACCCATAGCTTTCACTTACATTCTTATGAACTCTTACATGCATGCAATGGATTTTCAAGAATCCCTAAGAGAATGGGTGTAGGAACTTACCTTGCATGTCGGATTACTTAACCCTCTTTTCTTGGTTCTTCAATCCCTAAGTCTTGCCCTCGCTTTGGGTTTGCAAGAGAAGGAAACTTAGCTAGGGTTTCTCTATACTTGCTCAATTCCTTGATTCTTTCTTCAATTTAGAGCTTTTGAAGAGAGAATTCTGGTCAAGGTTCATGGGTTCTTTGAGAGGAGTCGTCTGAGGCCTTCTACTGAGTGTTTGCTTCATAAAAATGAAGAAGGAACGGGTTTGGGGTCCCTTTTTGATAGGCCTAGGGGTAAGAATTCACGGACCTGAAAAAGGTCAGAAATGCGATCGCATACCCATCGCAGACAGGGTATGCGGTTCGCATTTAGGTCGCAGATTTCACCTCAAAAATCTGTCGCATTGTGCGACGCAGAAGGGCCAGAAATGCGGTTCGCATTTCCAGAATGCGATCGCATTTCTGGTCGCATTTTGCACATTGGTTTAGCCCAGTTTTCTGCCTCATTCTACGATGGGTGTGTCGATTCTGCGATTTGCATTTATCAAATGCGATCTCATTTTAGGTCGCATTTTTGACAAACTCTCAGCCCAGGGTTCTATTCCATTCTGCGATGGAACTCGTCAATTCTGCGATCGCATATGTGTTATGCGGTCCGCATTCCTGAATTTTCGTCACTTTTGTTCTTTTTCCTAACTAACAACCACTTTCCGGGTTCTTGAGTACATATATGTGAGCTATTTCATAGTGTATTTTAAATGTACGAATTTACGGGGTGTAACACTGTCCCCCCCCCTTAGGAACATTCATCCTCGAATGTATGGATCTATGAAAAGTAATGTTACTGGGGAAGGGGTTTTAGCCTCTATAGGCTTCGTTCGGACGCCACAATCCCAGCATTAAATGAAAGGTAATCATGAGCTTCCGATTTGCTTCATAGAAACATTTCTGCCTCCAATGCGTTCTGCATCCCCTTGGCATTCCCACTATCATCTACCTTCCGGAATAGGTACGGGTATTTAGTTTTCATCTCTTCCTCCGCTTCCCTAACACATACAAGGTAATAGATATAACCTTTGGAGATCATCTAGCCTGCCTTACGGTAGGGAAGTAAACCTACCTTTCGGGTAACGACATTCCCCTCTCATTCGAGGATAGGTTCACTAGGAAATTGAAGTCTGGTTATCTCTGTAGACAGCCAACACTTGCATAGCATAATGCCAACTAATCCGTCCCCCTTAACACATCAAAATCGATCGTTTCTAACTTAATTAAATCAGCCGATGTTTGACGACTAGATATCGTCACTGTGCAACCTCTATCTACTCTTCTAGCAATCATAGAATCTCCGATTGGAGTAGACACCGCTAAGGGTTTGCTTACTAATTCAGGTACAATGTCAAACTTATCAGCCACAAGGGGTGTAACATAATATAAGGTAGTTCCGGAAGCTATCAATGTATACATATCGTATGAAAGCACTGATAATGTACTTGTAACAACATCCGGAGATGGCTCAAGGTCCTGTCGACCTGCTAGAGCATATATTCTGTTTTGAACATTGCTCGGGCCCGGTACTGTGCCGTTACCTCTGCCACGAACTGCTGGCTGCTGGGGACCTCGTGCTGGAGGTCGAATGGATAAGGAAGAACCAGACACAGATCCGGTCTGCTGGGCCATACCACTTCCCCCTCTGCAAGGGCATTCCCGCATCATGTGACCAGGTTGTCCGCAGGAATAGCATACATCGAAACCTTGACGGCATAATATGGCAAGCCTGATGCTCGCGAGCTCTGAAACTGTCGAGGGGCACTAGATACAGGTGGTGCCGAGCTCCTCGAAGAATGAGGTCTTACACTACTTTTAGAATCACCAGAGTACTCTGCCACTATTGACCTTTTATGCTGGTCCCTATCCTGCTCTCCATCTACCCTTTGTTGGCACTTACGATCCTCTAGCGTCTGGGCATAAGCCTGAATACGAGAAATATCCATGCCCTCTATCAAGGATGCCGTAGTGCACTCGTTTATCAAGTGTGGTCCCAATCCATTCACAAACAAATGGACTCTATCCCCCATCTCAGCCACCATTGGGGAGCATACCTCGTCAAGGAGTCAAACTGCATGTTATACTCTCGCACGCTCATGTTACCTTGTTTAAGGTTCAAGAATCTGTCAGCTCTAGCTCGTCGTACCTCAACTGGTAGGTAATGACGAAGGAACGCTTCAGAGAATTCATTCCACACAGGTGGGGGAGCATTTGGACCTCTAGATCTCTCCCAACTATCATACCAGATGACTGCTAAATCTCGTAACCGATAAGAAGCCAGCTCTACTGCCTCTGTATCACTAGCATGCATAACCCGCAGCGTGCGATGAATCTGATCAATAAAATCCTACGGGTCTTCCTTAGGATCAGACCCGGTAAACACTGGAGGATCATATTAACAAATACACGGACTCTGGTACTACCTGGTTTATCAACTCCACCAGTATTCTGCCTCTGAGTCTGTGAAGCTACTATACTAGTCAACAATTGGACCGCAGCCCGCAAGTCCTGGTCTGCATTACCAGACAAGGGATCTGGAAATGTTGGGTGGCTTCTAATCTCCTCTGGGGAAGGAGGAGTAGACGAGGTCTGGGAAGGCGTTTCACTTTGGCCTTCCATCATACGGGGCAATTGACTGGTCCCCTCTCCAGCATTTATATCAATCCGTCCACTATTAACTTGCTTTCCAGTCAAAGGCATTGCTGTAGGAAAACAAGGCAATCATTAGAGATGAACACTTACAACTTAGCTCTAAGCATGATCTAGATTCAGAAAGAAGGTAACATTCCTAAATGTCAGGTAGCCTCATGATTATAAAATGTGCCGCGCAACACACCCATAATCAAGACCCTACTAGACACGTCTCATAGACAATTCCTAGGACATGACCTTGATCTGATACCACTTCCTGTCACTCCCCGCCCGGCGGGCTCGCGACACGGGCACCGGACCCTTCTTGCAGAGTACCGGCGAACCATTCACCTGACTTCCCTTATTACTTATAAGGTGTATCGTACTCGCGTGGACTGCGAGAGATAATATAACAGTAGCAATAATAATAATAATAACAATAACCTTCCGTGATACCGTATTATACAATAGGCATACATTTATACGTGACGTGGCCAACTAGGCTACAATACAAAACCATACAACATGATACAGACGTTTGCCGACAAGGCAATTTAACTGCGCGTGGCCCAACACCTGTCTATACACGTACTGACATTTGTCTATTGAGCCTCTATGGAAATATGCAAAATACAACATACGTCGGAACAGGGCCCCGACATGCCCAAAATGTCTATACAAGTGCATACCAAAATGTAGCAAGCCCGAAGGATGAGTCTTGCTAGTATCTGCGTACTGAATAGCTTACTATGGTGGATGAGCTCCCTCTGTCAGTCTATCAGGACGTACAGCACGACATGCAGCGTCCACATAGAATGGACGTCAGTACGAATAATGTACTGAGTATGTAAGACAGAAAGCATAATGTAAGAGCAATAGTATAAGCATTAGGATAAGAAATACATGACCTGTACCATCTGTATGCCTCTAAGGGCGGCTAACCATAGCATATTGGTGAGACTTATGCATTTTCGTGTAACCTTTCTAACATTATCATATTCATACTCGTGTACATTATCATTTTCCACATCTTAAACATATGCCTCCGTGGGCCTGCCGATTTCATATACATTTACTATTACCGAAATCGATTACATGAACTTTACCACGTGCAATCACATACAATCACATACAATCACCTAGTCGCTACTGTAAACAATTTCTTACTCCCTTGTGGGATCGTAATCAAATACACATGCCTCTGTGGGCTCATAATCATACCCGGCCATTTCTGGACTCGGTCATAACTACCCGACCATCATTAGGCTCGGTCACAACTACCCGGCCATTATTAGGCTCGGTGACAACTACCCGGCCATTATTAGGCTCGGTGACAACTACCCGGCCATTATTAGGTTCGGTGATCATAACATATGCCTCTGTGGGCCTTATCGTTATCTTCCCAACTGATCAGTGGTGACTGCCCATCCGAATCTTAGTTCGGCCTGGTGTTAATATAAATGCACAATAGGTGCCTGCCCGACCGATTTATAGAACGGCTCGGTGTATAACTGCCCGTCCGACTTTAGCTCGGCCCGGTGTATAACTGCCCGTCCGACTTTAGCTCGGCCCGGTGTAGTACACATATACTTCTATATATAGTCGCAGATTTCACCTCAAAAATCTGTCGCATTATGCGACGCAGAAGGGCCAGAAATGCGGTTTGTATTTCCAGAATGCGATCGCATTTCTGGTCGTATTTTGGACATTGGTTTAGCCCAGTTTTCTGCCTCATTCTGCAATGGGTTTGTCGATTCTGCGGTTCGCATTTACCAAATGCGATCGCATTTTAGGTCGCATGTTTGACAAACTCTCGGCCTAGGGTTCTGTTCCATTCTGCGATGGAACTCGTCAATTCTGCGATCGCATATGTGTTATGCGGTCCGCATTCCTAACTTTTCGTCACTTTTGTTCTTTTTCCTAACTAACAACCACTTTCCGGGTTCTTGAGTACATATATGTGAGCTATTTCATAGTGTATTTTAAATGTACGATATTATGGGGTGTAACATGTAAAATAAGAACAGTGGGAAGCATAGTATAAGAGATGTACAACTTGTATCATCTGAAGGCCTCTAAGGCAATTAGCCATAATATGATTGCTATGCATATGCATGTATTTACGTCCGCACACAATAGGTGCCATTGCCCGGCCGACCTTAGTGCAGCTCGGTGTACATATGATTATATGATAATACCATTGCCCGGTCGATAGTATCGCGACTCGGTGTACATATATTTACAATAGTTACCCTTGCCCGGCCGATTTTATCATGGCTCGGTGTACACATATTTACACAATAATTGCCATAGCCCGGCCGACTTGAAGGCGGCTCGGTGTAGTGGAACATATAATGCATGTTGGACTCGCACAATCGTGATTTCATAATAATGAAATATTGAACACATATAAATCATACATTCCAGAAGACATAGTGCTCATAATGCATAAACTACCTTTTCATGGTGACATAGCTCTTAAATCATATATAGTTCATACTTTTCGGAGTGACACTATGGTCAAACGGATAACAACATATCAAGACCTCCATAAGAAGGGAAACAGTTATGAACGTCCTTAGCTCTATGAATAGAGTATTCTTCTAGGGCTCTCTCGTAGCATTGTATTCGATAGGAGTCGTGCAAAAGAAGGAACGGGATAGTCTTACAAACCTGGTATATATCGCACCAGCTCCCAAGCCACGAAATTGCTATAATTCTTTAATCTACAATTTAAAGGATATCTTAATGGTTACTCACTACGCGTGATGGCTATCATTATGTCACGACCCAACCTAGGGGGCCGCGACCGGGCACCGGACCCTACTCACAGAGTACCGGCCAACCCCTGTATTTATTGGTGTATTCATCTGTATTTACTAATGTTCTTGGTAATAATTTTTCTTTTGTTATTATTTCTTCTTCTCGTACTAGTTCTCTCATGATGTAATTTTCTTCCTGTCCTATATTGATTAATATGAGGTATTTTCTTTGATCCATTATTCCTGTTATATAATATTGGTGTGATTTTATTTCTTCTATTATCATGTTTTGTGGGGTATTATACTCTAATCTCCTAGATGTACTTGTTCTAGATGATGATGACGGGGATCCATGACTTAATCTTTTAGATGTATTTATTCTATCTCTGACTATTTCTAAATCTTCTTCTATATCCATTTCTTTGTAACTACAGTCATTCTTATCTATAACAGTAACTATTTGGTCAAAAGGGTTTTTTATTTTTATTTTATTTATTTTATTTTTAGCAGTTATTTTATGTTTAGTATCTACAATGATGCTCTATTATTTTATGTTTAGATATCAACATTTTATGGACAATTATTTTAACCAACTAGAAAACTGTATTGTATATATAGATGATATATTATTATTTTCTAAGACACAAGAAGAACATATTAGATTATTAGAAAAATTTATACACATTATAGAAATATCAGGTATAAGTTTAAGTAAAAAGAAAGCTGAAATAATGAAAACTCAAATAGAATTTTTAGGAATACAAATAGATAAGAATGGAATAAAGATGCAAACTCATATAATACAGAAAATAATAAATTCAGAAGAAACTCTTGACACAAAAAAGAAACTACAATCCTTTTTAGGACTAGTTAACCAAGTAAGAGAATACATACCTAAGCTAGCAGAAAATTTAAAACCATTACAGAAAAAATTAAAGAAAGATGTAGAATATCACTTTGATAGTAAAGATAAATTACATATACAAAAAATAAAAACCATGTGTACTAAATTACCAAAATTATACTTCCCTGATGAAACTAGAGAATTCATATACATAGTTAAAACAAACTCAAGTAGTCATAGCTATGGAGGAGTACTTAAATATAGATATATAAATGAAAAAATAGAGCATCATTGTAGATATTATTCAGGATCATATACTGAATCACAAATAAAATGGGAAATAAATAGAAAAGAATTATTTGCTTTATATAAATGCTTATTAGCTTTTGAACCATATATTGTGTATAGCAAATTTATTGTAAGAACAGATAATACTCAAGTTAAGTGGTGGTTAACCAGGAAAGTACAAGACTCAATTACGACAAAGGAAATACGAAGGCTGGTGTTGAATATTCAAAATTTTACATTTACAATAGAAGTGATTAAAACTGACAAGAATGTTATTGCAGATTACATATCAAGACAAAGGTACACAGACAGATAATATACCAGAAGCAACTACTGGAGACTTATACACAATCCTTTCCAAACTATCATTACAGATAGATGGAATGGGAAAAAGATTGCAAAACCTAGAAGAAACAGCTAGCAGTCAGCAGCATGACTATAAACATGCAGAACTACATAAAACAGCTAGTAGTCAGCAGCATGACTCAAAACATGCGGATCTAGAAGGAGACGATGGGAAACTCCTAAAAACCCATAACAGTGTTTGTATTCATGCAGCTACAGGACAAGGAGCTACAGCAAGCAGTAGCACATCTACACCAAAATTATACTTCCCTGATGAAACTAGAGAATTCATATACATAGTTAAAACAAACTCAAGTAGTCATAGCTATGGAGGAGTACTTAAATATAGATATATAAATGAAAAAATAGAGCATCATTGTAGATATTATTCAGGATCATATACTGAATCACAAATAAAATGGGAAATAAATAGAAAAGAATTTTTTGCTTTATATAAATACTTATTAGCTTTTGAACCATATATTGTGCATAGCAAATTTATTGTAAGAACAGATAATACTCAAGTTAAGTGGTGGTTAACCAGGAAAGTACAAGACTCAATTACGACAAAGGAAATACGAAGGCTGGTGTTGAATATTCAAAATTTTACATTTACAATAGAAGTGATTAAAACTGACAAGAATGTTATTGCAGATTACATATCAAGACAAAGGTACACAGACAGATAATATACCAGAAGCAACTACTGGAGACTTATACACAATCCTTTCCAAACTATCATTACAGATAGATGGAATGGGAAAAAGATTGCAAAACCTAGAAGAAACAGCTAGCAGTCAGCAGCATGACTATAAACATGCAGAACTACATAAAACAGCTAGTAGTCAGCAGCATGACTCAAAACATGCGGATCTAGAAGGAGACGATGGGAAACTCCTAAAAACCCATAACAGTGTTTGTATTCATGCAGCTACAGGACAAGGAGCTACAGCAAGCAGCAGCACATCTACATCAAAATTACCTAGAAAACCAAAAAACAAAATCCTTAACAAATTATTTGAAAAACCATATACTACAATACCAAAAAATCCAGTTACAATACAACCTCAAACCACTACCTATTCCGAAAGTCTAAACCAAACCAAGAAAACCTATAACCATATATCCCGTACATATATAGACAACATGCACAAATTACAAACATTTCTTAACCTAAACCCAAGATCCAAGAATACAACTAACTCAGAAAAAGACTATATTACAGCACACCTACAAAGACACAATAAACTTATTGCATTACCAGGAACTAACCCAAACCTAGTAAATACTTGTTAAAACTATGGATTATTGAGTACAGTATATACTTCGACAGGAGAAGAAATAGCTACTATTACGGAATTATACAAAGCATTTACCACATACAAAAGATTACTAAAGGAACACTTTTTTACATAAAATTTTATACTGCTCCAGCAGAGATATTATATGATGAAGTCAAACCTATCATACAAGTCATTAAGATTGGACTTACAAGGGAAATGATTATACCAGAGCAGATAGACATTCAGCCAGAAATACCTAAAGCAGAGATCCCGGAATTCTTTGCAAACAAAAGACTTATTGGACTAGCTACAATACTCAGCGAGTTAGCAAATACCTATATGAATGAATTACATAAAGATGAGCCAAACAGCCACATCTTTATGTTTTCACCGGGACCTAGTTCATTGAAGCCGACAGATCATCCACCGGAGCTGTTCAACCTCATGGATCCCTTTGATCCATCAATTATTATGGAAAGAAGAACTTATTATGAGCTTCAAGTTTTCCGACAATATGGAGGATCCATTCTCAAGCCTTATGGTGTCAATCCAGAATATCCGTTCTGCCATGTATTCATAGCTCAAGCCAAGGATTTTCCACAAGAATTATTATGGTTTTTCTGGTACCTATGCCATCAGTATTATATTTTCATGGAATTCAAGTGCAACGTCTTCAAGGATTTTGATGCCATTGCACCAGCGCTTAGAATATTTTTATTATGGTTCAAGCCTAGAAGATATTGGACTAAATGTTTCATTGATTCTTACGCAGCAAAAATATTCATGTTTCATAGGCCAGTGAAGATCATTAATGGAAAAGTCCAGGCGCAAGCAGAGGCATCATTCTGGTGGAAATTTCCCGTGTCCATTTTATCCATGGAGGAAGAGTATAGCGAGGCACAAAGAATCATTTTCCAGCAAAATAGGTGCATCCCAAAAGAGATATGGCCAAAAGAATGGGCAAGCTGGAATTATACCAGTACCCATCCTCACTGGGAAAGAGTCCGGGAAGCTGCAAAAGAATATCAAACACCATATGAAATCATCCGAGAAAGGATCACTGGCGACATTTCCCGATTAAAGTTGCGGATTACATCTCTCAGTCCAAAGGGAAAGGAACATAGCAGTGATGAACCGTCAAGTTCCAGGCGCTACTTCACAAGGTCTTCGAAAAGATGCCTGGAAGGCAATTCAGTGATCGATAAAGATAATTGCTTTAATCCTTGCTAATCCCACCTTAATCCTCCATTACCTATCAAAAAATCCTCAAAAATATCCTACCCATGCCAAGATAAATTCCCACATCTTTCCATACTAGCCGGGCCCTACTTCTCGTTGTTTTCCTACCATAATCATCCAAAAACTCTCAAAACATATCCTACCCATGCCAAGATGAATTTCCACATCTTTCCATGCTATGCGGGCCCCATTTCACCTTGTCTTCACATGCTTTCACATGTCTCCACATGCTTCTACACATGCAACACAATACAGCCACATGCCGTCACATGCTTTCACATGCTACACCATGTATATTTCACTCCGTTCACATGATTTCAAGTGTTTTTAGTGGTTTGCCTAAAGTCCTTCACATGCCAAGAAGGACCCGCTTCTAGATAGGTTTGCTTTATCTAGAATGTTTGTCTTGTAATAACCTCCTAGTCCTATATAAAGGAGGGCTTGTAGTAGTTGTAGGATGATCAGAAAATTACCTTGTACAAGTTCAGAAAATCCTCTTGTAAAAAACCCTAGAGTCATCCTAGAATTTTCTTGTAATTTTCGTCCACTCTTTGTAAATCTTTTGTGATATATTACATATGAGTTCTTGCTAAATTTCCCTCTTGTTCTTCCTTTTGAATGAATGGAAAGGTCGGTCCATGTATGAAAATAGAGTAAGAGTACTCTATGAAAGTTAGCTTGTTGTAGTACGGTCCATGTATGAAAATAGAGTAAGTGTACTCCTTGAAAGTTAGCTTATTGTAGTGCGAAAGTTTTCCGAGTTATGAACAGCTAACGTTGGTTATAGTACAAAAGTTTTCTGAGTATGTAGCTTGGCAAGCCATCCCTTAATGGGTTGTTGAAGCCAGCCCCTTTTGTAGGAAAACTTTTGCGACTATAAACAAATTAACTGTTTGTGTAGCTTGGCAAGCCGTCCCTTTTGGGTTGTTGAAGCCAGCCCTTTTTCTTGGATTTTGGTTTGGTTTTGTTGAGGCTGCACTTTTCTTCATAGTATTCTCCATTTGGATCTTCGAAACAGTCTTGACAGTCGCAATCAAGATCCCAAGGGCAGTGTCCCGTAAAGGGGCATTTGAACCACCAAATTTTTTATCCATTTTTGTCGAAAGTTCGACACCAATCATGTTCTTCCATGATGCTTTGTATGTTCCAAAAGAGTTCTGTATCAGGTTCAGGGTATGTATCTGTTGTATCTTTGGGTTGGATCATTTGGCAAGAAAAGATGGTTTTATTGGGTTTTTTGAGGTGGGAATAGTCGAAGCTTATGCAAACAGTTTTGTCATTTCTTTTGGTAAAGGTTGGTTCACTAGATTGTAAGGATTCTTCTGATTCTCTCAACTTTTCATAATTTGTGATCCATGAATCAGGAAGAATTTTGACAAGTTCATCTCTTGAAATTTATCTGGGTATTTGGGTGCACATGGTATTTCCTTTAGTGGCATCAATGTTTAGGAGAAGAGCATTTTCTCCTCCTGGAAGACAGAGATCCATGGCGTGATTCTGGACTCGCCATGCCATTTGGTGGTGAAGAGTGGCTTGTATGGAATCTTTGGCTTGAGGGGCTCCTTGGATTTGGACTTGAATTTTAAGAGCTTCGGTTAAAACAGTCCCGACATTCAAGGTAACTTCGGCAGTACCCAAGTTTGCATGTTGGTACTCCAAATATCTGGTATCGAGAAGAGAAAGTCGAGCTACCACCGGTTGACCTTTTCTTCCGTGATAGGTTAGAGCAATTCAGATAGCACCAAAATGGATATGGGTAAACCCATGCTCTCTCCATTGCCTGGGAAAATCGTCTGGGATTTGAAGGGTGATAAATTGTTCTTCTCTGGTGGCGAGGATATGATGCTGGTCAAGCTTTGACGCAACAACATATTCTTTAACTCCTTTTGGTCGATGTTGGACAAGGGAACGTATTTGGGTCCATGGTGCAAAGGATTTTTTGGCGAAGGCTGAGTAAGGATTTATGAGGGGTAGTTCAGTGGAGGACACTTTTTGTTCGTCTGGTAAGATATCTACTTCGTAAAGGTAATCATATTTTTTGGACAGGGTTTTGTACAGAGTGGGTGACATATTCATTTTAGCTAGGGAAGACGAAGATGGAAATGACTCAGACATACTTGGTAAACTGTTCCTCCCTCCGAAAGGATGGGCTGGCTCTGATACCACAGTATAAGGAACAAAGCAAGGGACTCCGTGAAAGCAAGCCTAATCGTAGGAAAGACATCACAGTACGAGAAACAAAGCAAGAGTTATCAGCCTATTAAAGCCAGAACAGATACCGATTACAAGAGCTATTAAGAAAAATTTTATTTCAGAGGACTTATTATCGAGATATTGCAAAATCATAGGACCCAAATACCCAGATCACATATGTTCGAAATGCAACGGAGAAGATAATGTTATACCAGAATTCAACATGGAATAATTTCCTAAAGAAGACTGGGAGATTATACATCTACAATAATCAACAAAAAAAGGACAAAAGAAGAAAAGAAGATAGAAAAGAAGATCAGAAGATGGCCGACAAAAGACAAAGGAAAAGATGGAAAAGAAAAAGAAGACATAAAGAAGGAAGATGACAATAAAGAAGAAAGATGACAGCTGACAAAGAAAAAAGAAGAAAGAAGACATAAAGAAGAAAATGACAGCTATGTAATAAAGTCAAAAGTAGAATAGTGTTTTGCTTTTTGCTTTTTAATCTTTAATTTTCAATCGTCCAAATGCAAAGAAAAGGACGGTTAACTTTTTCTTTTTAGACTTTTAATTAGAACCGCCCATCTGTAAAGTATAAGGGCACTTACGACTTTTTTAGTAAATATTTGTTGTATATAAATAGAAGGAGGAAGAGAAGGAGAGGACACGGACAATTTTGCTCTAACATCCTTCTAGAAACCTCTCTCTACTCTTTGAAAACATATATTCAGAAATAAATTACTACTTGTTCATATATGGAGCATTTATCAGAAACTACTTCAACTACTTCACCAAACAATCTATCTACAGAGGTATGTTCATTTATCATTATGAATAGCTAAACTTCTATATTCCTGATAATCTCTTAAATGTTATACTAGTTTAATCATGTTATAGCAAGTTTTCCATATGAGTTAGTAGGCTGAGAGTAGTCAAGCCAGGCTATGCCATCCTATAGTGGAAACCAGAGAAGGCAAGGAAGCCGTGTTTAGGGGAGTACACAGTGTTGAGGCGCTGCTAGGGTAGATGATTGAAGCCGAAAAAGTATGGTAGTGACTAGACGAGATGTTCAGAATAACTTTAGTATAAGATGATAAAATTGGAATAACATATATAGAGATTAAAGGGAATAAATTGTTTAGAATATATGAATATGATGAATACTTATTTGTTAGATAATAATCAACAATATAAAATATTGCTACTATATGCTATCTTCTATTGCTACTTAGTAGTTTGCACTAATGATGAATTTAAATTTTTGGTATATTAAATTTCCTCTTATTTCACTTATTATGCTCTTTTCTATAGGTTGTATAATCCTATCATCTGCTAGATATATTTCTATAGGTGTATCTATTCCTTCTCTAAAACATGCTTTGATTAATATTTCTGTTCCTCCTAGGTGTACATATTTAATTGGGTTCTTAGCTTTTATATCTTGGATTTCTTTGTCAATCTATTATATGTTCCTTTTTGCTTATTATATAATATTCTTCTGTTTTTTGTTTAAACCAGCTTTTTATTATAGGTACTTCTAGAATTTTATCTACCCTTAAATCTAGTTCTTTTCCTTTTATTTGTTCAAACATATTATTATCGAAGATTAATTTTTGTTCAAAAGATTCTTCATCTTGGTATTCTTTATTAAGTAATTGTATATCGCTTTCAGTCATACTCTACGTCTTCTTCCTCTTCTACATCAGTTGTTATTTCAGTTTCAGATAATTCATATATGCTATCTTCACTTTCTATTTCATAGTCTATATAATCTATTTGGGTATAGCCATCATTTTCTATTATGACTTCAGTTATTTGTTTTTTCTTTGGGTCATTGGGTATTTTACAGTTTCTAGCTAGGTGTCCTAGTTTTCCACAATTATAACATTTACATTCAGATAAATTTTTCTTTTGTTTATGTGGCCTTTTATGTTTATAATTTTTTATGTAATATCTTTTTCTGGGTTTCTTATACTTATATTTTGTTCTATAAGGTGTTTTCTTATATTTTCGTGTTTTCTTTTTATAGTATTTTTCTGTACAACCAAATTGAGGTGCTATTTTCGTTTTACAACAGGCTAGGTTTTTTATCAGTATTTTTTTCATTTTCATATTTTTTTTATGCTTTTCGCACAAGTCTACAAACCATTTTTGTACAAATTTTATTCTAGCTCCTAGGGTATCTGCTAATCCTGCATCGTTCCAATCTGTTATAATTTTTGAACTAAAGGGTTCTGGTAATTTAATATAATATAGTTTTCTTATATCTTTACTTTCATCAACTGTATATGTTCCTTTGTAGTAATATCCTCTAAATGCACAAGTATATTCATCCAAATAACACATATTACAGATAGTTAATTATTCATTAAATTTCTATACATCTTTTGTCTTCCTGTTGTTCCTCTATTTCTGTTGGCATACTACTAAATTCATTCCTTATTCCTATTTCATATTTATGTAATATTTCTATAGGCTAGGTTATGGCTTCATTGGTTAATTTTTTGTTATTTCGTAATATATTTTTACTTTCATCTGTCATATTTTGCATCCATACTTTTACTGTTCCTAGTAGGGTTCTTTCTATGTATTCTGGTGCATCAGTTATTGTTATTTTATTATTTATTAGCTGTTTTGCTATGTATCCGCTCCAAAGTTGGATTATTTTATTTATATCTTCTACGCAGTCTAAGTCTAAGAAATTATATTGTTCTATTGGTTGTCCAGGTGTCCATTTTTTATGTAATTGTTTATCCCATAGAGTTTTATTTGTTTTATAATGTTCATAATTATTATAAGCAGCTTTTTTCCTGATGTAGAGGGTTTAGTATCTATATCTCCCGTATTTATTTCTAATTCTATATTTTTCATAAGTTCTGTATATGTTTTACTAGTTTCTGAATAATGATCTTCTATGGTAATATCTGAATCTATGTCGTTTATTTCTTCTATTTTTACTTCTTGATCTTCTAATTGTATTTGTGTTTTAAATTTTTCTATTTCTTCTGCTAATTTTCTTTCTTGTTCTTCTTCTTTTCTTTATGCTTTTTCTTTTAGCTTGTCTTCGTATATTTGTTTTAACATTGCTAGTTCTTTCTCTAATTCTATTATTATGGTATTTTTTACTTCTTCTATTTGTTGTATTTCTTTCTTCGTTTGTTGTCTAATTTTTTCAATTTCTTTTTTCCTATCAATTTCTTCATTTTCTTTTGTTAGTCTTACCATAGCTGTTAAACTATCTTCTATCTTAGCTGATTCTTTTTCTGGCATTAAGTATAATTGATCTCTTATTTTCTTATATCTTCTACCTAAATTAGAGTGTATTATATTTATTTCTACTCCTTCTTGGCTTCTATATGTATTTTCACTTACTGCATATTCTTCTTTATTCATTTTATAGGTTATATTCTAAGAAAGTTATGAATTTTAAATAATTTGGTCATTTTTAATTTTGGCGATATTTGTTACTGCCAGGTATTGAGTATTCAGAGTTGAATTCTTTTCTAGATTTATCTTCAGAATTGGCAAGTATATCTGCTAATATTTTCCTTATTTATTAATAGATAATGATTGAAATTATTTTTATGTTCATTAAACTGTTTAAGAGAATCTTTCTTATACCTTTTGCTTATTGAATAATTTCTTTTTGTTAAAGTTATCCATTTAATTATTTTTCTTTTATATTCTAAAAGGTTCCATCTATGATTATTATGAAAACTTACTATTCTAAACGAAGGATGTCTTTTCATTAATTTTTTTTTATCTTTATTTAGCTCTGATACCATTTATATGTCATAGTCATTAGTACTATTTATATGTCATTAGCATTAATTTTATTTGTCATTACCAATTTATTAGTCATGTCATTAATTTTCTCTTTCCTAATGTTTAGGGAAGGCTTTTTCATGAAATTCTTGTTTTAGTGGTATTAATCTTTTTATTTCTTTAACACATTCGTTAATAAATTCTAAATATTCTATATCATGTGTTCTAATATAACTTGTTATATTATCAATAAGTAATTTTTCTAATAAATCTAGGTTTTTCATAGTTTCTATCCAATATTCTAAGTATTCTTGGTTTACCATTAATCTGAATAGATATCTAAGTCGTATAAATCTATGTTATATAGTATATCAAATTCATACCATTGTTGATTTGCTAGTTGCATTATTTCGGTAAATTCTATTATTTCTTCTAAAATTAATAAATCAAATATTTTTCTTTTAATATCATTATTAAGATCTTTAAGTATATATAGTAGCAATATTTTATATTATTGATTATTATCTAACAAATAAGTATTCATCATATTCATATATTCTAAACAATTTATTCCCTTTAATCTCTATATATGTTATTCCAATTTTATCATCTTATACTAAAGTTATTCTGAACATCTCGTCTAGTCACTACCATACTTTTTCGGCTTCAATCATCTACCCTAGCAGCGCCTCAACACTGTGTACTCCCCTAAACA